>JAVQJD010023347.1:0-21056 GCA_036023655.1 Nannoperca australis | reverse complement strand
GCTTTTTTTGACTGTTTTATTCTGTGTGTGTGTGTGTGTGTGTGTGTGTGTGTGTGTGTGTGTGTGTGTGTGTGTGTGTGTGTGTGTGTGTGTGTGTGTGTGTGCAGTGAGGCATGGATAAAGGAAGAAAAGGGTTTGAAGAGGAGAGAAAGGGGGTGCAGGGGCCTAAGAAGGAGGGCAACAGACAACCAAGAGGAACTCGGGCAGGAGAGTAGGGTGACTTGCAAGAGGTGACATCATCCTTAATTTGAATAATCCCCCATCCTGGGAGGTGATTGGCTGTGGTTTAGAGAAAGCAGAGTTCCCCTGCTATTTCCTATTCACCCCTTTCAATTTCAGCATGGCGCGCTGTCGTGGTGAATGCTGCGTTCAAAGACTCGTCGTATCCTCCTATTTTTGAGATTCAAATTTGTAAAAAACTTTTTTAATAATTCTGAACTAAAACAAATTTACTTTGATAGCTGTAATGCCATTTATAGTGATCAGGTGAAGTTATTCTGTGCAATTGTGTTCATGCATTTTATTTTACAAGAAGGCAATGCCAGCCAGAATTAAACTAATCAAAAGTACAGATCAATTTGATGAGCTGACAGACTCCATGTTCCGCGTGTTTTTTCTTTTCTTGTGGTGTGAGGATGTGCCACGTGTTGTCACAACAGACGCAATAAACTAAACCACAATACCTCCATGTATTTACATTCCAGTAAACAGGCTGGTAGCACAGAGAAAGGGAGTAGAACACAGCCTTAATTAACATGCAAATGATAGCAGTGTTTAACAAAATTAGTTCTGTCCTCTGCTGAAATGTATTGTGATTTATTTTGAAATCTTGTCAGACCCAAGACTGACCAGCTTGGCAGGGCGGATTCCGACTCCATACTAAACACCTGTAATGGTGGAAATCTAGACTTCGAACAGGTGTAACTGAGAGCACTATTACTATTAACATATAATAACTGCTGCATCCTGGTTTGCCAGTATCTGTGTGCATGGCTGGGAATTATGGATATGGATCCCCAAGGAACTATGGGCCCCTGGCTAACACTGGGGGAAGGTTTGCAAATTGGACTGTTCCCAGCCAAGAAATTGTCTGGTAGTGTAATTTTTTTTTATTTAATTTTTTGTTTTGTTTTTACAAATCAGACATAAGATTTATAACGTTTTAGTTAGGGAGTGCAATTAGAGGGCTTTTTAAAATAACTTAGTCATTAAGCTAGGGTAGACTAAGCTAATCGGCTATGGGATGTCGCTTCATATTTAGATTAAGGTTACCTTACAGATATGACAGTCACAGTGGTATCAAACTCTCGGCAAGAAAGGCATTTTTCCTATTCTTTAACATCATGTGTCAAAACATTTTTAATTGACAATAATTAGTTTCATCTCTACAACTAAAATACAAAGAACCTGAGTTATTTCCCCCCTCACTTTGCCTGTGGGCGCTTTTGTATATGCAGACTCACTAATGTTGCGTTTTAATGGCTGCCATGGCACAAATCATAATCACGATCACGGGTCTTTCAAATATGTAGACTTTCCATTTGTCCGACATTTCTAACAGCACCTGAACGCAGCGGCAGCCCTGTCCTCTCCTCCGCCTGTCCATCCATCCGTTCACCGGTTTACTATCGTGTGTGTATGTGTGAGTGTGAGTGGACTGAAGCGTCATTCTCCTCCTTTCTTCCTTTCAGGGAAGGCGCATCACTTGTGAAAAACGGCGCTTGAGACGCAGAAGTTTCTTGTCTGTCGGCTCGGCTCGGCTCGATTCACTCTCCCGCGACATTCTTTTTCCGGGTTACATTTTTATCCCCATCGTCACTTTCTTTTTCCTGACTCCAGGATTCAGCCGGGGTGTACACGGGCTAACACAGGGCGTAGCTGGAGAGGCTTTTGCTAGCTCGCCGCTGCGCTGACTGGTAAGGGCGAGCTTGTTTTAGCTTTAGCTAGCATGCTAACGTCAGTTTGTAAGTACTGCCATGCTAATCAGCGTTCACCGTCTCTTTAGAATTAACGGTATGTCGGTCGTCAGTTACAGACGTTAGAGTCTCAGTTGAAGGCTACTTACCGTGTTATTACTTGCTTCCTCAGTTTAACACTAAACAATACATCGGGATTGTGGTAGCTCCTTGTGTGAACGAATATTCAGTTAAATATTTAGTTAAAATGTTTAGTTTTTTTGCCACCTCATCTTTTAGTCGACGAGCCGCTCTGTTTCATGTTCACTTTAATTCCCGTTGAAAGGGGTTGATGGGGCGGTGGCAGGCTGCATGGTAGCTGGAAGTGCTCAACAGATACGTTAGGATTACCCTAAAACAGATAGTTTCCATTTGTGCTCTTTTTCATTTCCAGGATGTTTTATCTCTTTGTGTGACCATTTGTCTGCCCTTTTCCCTCCCTAAACTTATTTCTCCTGATCTCCCCTCTTTCTCCATCCTCCACCGCGGATGCCCATTGTTCTGAGATGGGCCAAGTAGTGCGAGTGCTGAGAAATGCTTCAGCCGCCTCAGGGGGGAGAAAAGCCGGCAAATTTAGCGCTAATAATTTAGCAGATGCCCACTCCGTTTTCATTTCAGCTAAACAGAATAACTGAGGGGCATTCGTGGCATGTTAAGGCAGCGGTTTCCTACGACATCGGAGGGAGCGTGTAAAACTGAAATATCTCTGAGGGCTGTGCACAGACTCAAGCTGGCAGGTGATCAGAGGTGATTAATGTCACCCTCAAAAGTGATCAGCTATTGTGGTGTGAGAGTTGAGGCTGGAGGGCCCCATGGCTGCTCTTTCGCCGACTCTTTTCTGGTGAGTGAGTGCAACAAGACAGATTGCACTCCCCTCTGTAGAACAATAGGGAGGAGAAAACACTGCCAGTCCCCAAAGCCTGGCCAAGAGCCTTTAATAAACCGCAAACATGCAAGCATTAAACATCTTTATCCCTTTCCCACACAACTGTAGTGTCCCCGTCTGAGGTGCAGCAGACAGTGACATAAATTGTCTCAATCTTTGTGGCCACGGTGGACACTGGTCGGTCAATAATGTGTGGCCATCGACCATGAGGTATTGATGTCATCCTAAATAAATGGCATCCCAGGGCGACTAATATGAGCACTTTTAAGGCTCGGCGACGCCGGGCTTGGAGACACTCCAGGACTCTTAAATCAGAGGTGGGCTAAGCCTTCAGCTATTCCCCGCACCCCACCCCCGTACACGGATGAGAGAATGGCTGACTCACAGTGTTGGTAGATGAGGCAGGGAAATGGAGGACAGAGAGGCGGCCTAATGCAATCATGTGAAATTAAATTGAGCAGCCATTAAAAACAACAATCTGTTTTCATAAAGTTACTTAAGATGGTCTTAAACAGATTATTAGTTAGAGGATGTGGGTTACTGCCAGAGGCATTTTGTGTGTGGAGAGGATTTGTCAGAAACTATACATGAACACATTAAGCCATCTATTGTAATTGTGGAAAATAAATTGGGTACAATAATTAGATTTTCATTTTGGAGTGAATTATAGCTACATCTTTTCTTCGTTGTTGTTGGTGTATTTTAAATAGGCCGTATCACGTTGTCTGCTGTCGCTAGCAGGTGTGTGCTCTGTTGGACGAGCCAGAATCATGGCTGTGAGTACCTCTACAGTGTTGGCCACACAGCGCAGTAAGACCGAGTGCGCTGCCAGTGTTTGCAACAATCCTCCATACGCAGAGGGGGCACACATTACAAACTGTAGCTACTAATGCTGAAATTGTGATTAAGTTGACAAACTATTCAATAGTTGTAATTTTCATAAAGATTAATCATTGTTATTAATGATGTTCAAAGTAATAATATCTAATATCTTTCTGCTCACAGGTTCACAAGAGCGAAGAGATGCTTGTTTATCTTTGATATTTTCAAGTTGATACTTTTGGTTTAGTAATCTGTTTGGGCTCTTTTTATTGTCAGTAATTTATGAATTCAGCTTTAGCTGAAACAATTCATTTAATTGACTGATAATCAATCTTTTTTGTTGGACAAATGCCAAACATTCACTGCTTCCACAGTATTTACTGCTTTTCTTAAATGTGCTAGAAACCTGAATAGCTTTGGATTTTGGACTCGTGGTTAGATAAAACATATGCTACCTTGTATTCTGGAAGGTATAATGGGCATTTCTTCACTGGTTTCTGACATCTTATAGACCAAATGACTATTGAGAAAATTGACTGCAGATTTATAGATAATGAAAAAAGGTGACCTCTAAATTCAGTTAATTGCTAATGATGATGACAATCCTCAGTTGAATTTCGAACAGTTACACAAGAATGAGAGCCACTGTACAGCAAAACATGCTTAAAGATGGTCACAGAATATGTTGATGTAGAATGTCTTTCACAAGCTTGTATTTTAGGGCAATTTAAATTCTAATAGTCTATTTTGCCTGCGGCTGGCCTCCCGACCTATCCTGAGAGGGAAGATGATTCTTGAATTAATAAACGTGTGTGTCAGCTTGCCCTTAGCCTAAAGGACTGGTGTTGGGTGGGTGTGGTGTGACTCAGAATGAACCCCCCCCCACCCCCAGCTCTGAACTTCTCAATTGTGACAAGGGCAAGCTTGTGCCTCTAGTCATCAGGTCATTTTTTCAGCCTGAACCCGTGACCTGTGCACTTCTTGGCACCAATAAAACTTCCAACCATCATCTCTAGCTCTGTTTTAATCCACAGCAACAACAGGCACAATAGTTTCTTGTTTTTCCAGATTATAATTGAATTTCCTTCTCTGTTTTCTGGACAATTGAGGCTTGAGCAAACCGCCACGGGCTCAGCAGTAAACTTGTGCAGTGAAGATAAAGCAGAGATAAGCCGCGCCGTCGTCTGTGCTCTCAGTCATGATAGCAGCGTTGGTTGTCACAGTTGTCGGGGTGTGCAGTTGGCAACTGGCTGTGCGATTGTGAGGCTGCATTTGCCAGCAGCTGCAGTAATTTGTTGTGTTCGGACGCTCAGAATTCCTCTGGTGGGAGGATGGATAACGGACGTCGTTCACAGCCGTGTTGCTAGGCCTCATGACCAAATTTTTCATGGCAAAATGTGTTGGCGCTGCCTGGTTGTTTGGTGTAAAGAAGCCTTGAAGATGGTTGCTCTGTCAGTCACCAAGTTTGTTCTACCACCTGTGGCTCCCAGATATTTGTGTCAACGGGCCCCTCTTTACTTTGCTGTCAGTTGCTACTCTGGCCCAGCGGCTGATGTGGTCAAGATTATGTTAGAGGCTACCCAGCCTGCCCTCACCATAGCCACGTGTGGAATGATAGGCATTTGTGCCAGAAGCTGGTGCCGACAGAGTGATTGACTCCCTTTACCATAGGCAGCTGAAGGGGCCAATTTATTCCTATTCATATCAATTTCTGCTGGTGACATTTAAACCTGGCTGTGCCCTGTCTCTGTGTATTGTGCTGCCATAAAGATGCACCATCAACTCTGCGAAGTGCTAAATGCATGTGTTTATGCTTGTTTAGGGTCTGACAGTTAGTAAGCAGATGTTGTGGTGTTTTGAGGGCAGTTAATGGGCGCTGATCTGGTCACCCGTTCAACCTGTCTGCCGCCCTGCGAAGGGATCACATTCCATCTGGAACGTGCCTTGTTCCACTTCAAACAGGAGGACTTAATCCTCTTATGGACACACAGTTGTTCCACTTGTACTTTGCGTGTGTCCCCGTTCAAAATTGCATGTTTGCAAAATTGAAAATGCTGAGTCCTCTCCCCTCCCTTGCAGTGTGTTTCTTTCTGCCGTCCTGTCCAGACGCCTTGGTTCTTCCGTCTTCCTTCGTCTCTGTAGCTTCTCTATCTGGTGTCATTGATCCAAACCACCAGCTGGTCCTGGGCTGGCCTGATCTCATTTACCCCCAGAGAGGAGCTTGTTTGTGGGCAGACGGCCCATTATGGAGATGATCCAGCAGCTCTTCAAGTTACAAATTAGCTTTAGTTTCTCTATTGCCTCTCTGTCGGCTCCTCCTGTGTCTCTTCTTGTCTTGCTGTTTCTTGTTTGTCCACCATCGCTGTCCCTTTTCCCCCCCCCCCCCCCTATTTTCCTCCCCTAAAGCCATGTCACTACTGTCTCTCTTATCTCCCAGGGGAGAGAGTTAACAGCATTAGAGGAACCTGCCTTACTAATGCACTTCCTCTGTCTGTCTGTCTCTGTCCTTCCCATCTGTGGAGCTGCTAGCCTGACTCCCCACTTTCTCCTGTGCGATCAATATCCACACAGTTGAGCTCTGCGCTGCCCTGCTGCTTGTCGCTGCAGGCGGTGGAGCTCAGCCAGGCTGTAGTAGGGCCCTCACCGTTGGGGTCTTGTTTGTAGCTCTGTCTCTGCCCTTATTGTTTTGGGGCTGATGGACCCTCTAGCCATGCCTCCGTCCCCACAGTATTGTCTAGTTTCTGGGACATGCTGACGCCACTGTTTGCTGCGTATCCCTCCCTCATTCTTTCTTGGCTTCTGTCTGTCCCCCTCTCTGTCCCTGTCCCTGTGTCTGTGTACGGTTTGAGGACAGCCGAGGCAGACTGTACTAGATTAGCGTCTCTCTTTGTCCAGAGTTAACAAACTCTGTCATGTGTTAATCTGGCCGTTCCCAGGGGGTCGAGTTTCTCCGAGCCTGGGCGCACCATGGGAAGGACGGGGTTTGAGTGTTTGTGTGTGTTGTGTGTGTCAGCTTGTTTGGTGTTTATAGGAAGGAGGGGGGTGGTGTGAACACACACACACACACACACACAATGTACAGCCCTAAACTGTGAAGAGCGGCAGTCATACTTGCCTTTTTGCTGATTTGTTGTGTTGTTTTATTACAATGAGAAATGTAATTAACAAAGAGGTTTTTATATAGTCGTGTAGTACCTTCATTTCAGTTGCATTTTCACTTGAGGACATTATAAAAGAAGCTCCAAAGAGTCCGCTGGATTAGTGCCGGCCTCTCTGATCACATGTTTCTGTGATCCAGTTGTCTGTCTCACACAATCTACTGCTCTTCCTAACACATGCCAGCAGCCAACTGAACAAGGAGACAGATAAAGACCTGTTCCTTCCTCTGAGCGGGGCTCTGTTTGTCTTATTGAGCCATACTTATTGGCCTTACTGACCCAATGAAAATCAATTGGAAGGAATGACGGCACTGCACACCATTAAGGAGTTCACTTGACAGTCAGCAGGGGAGGAGACTGGTGTGTTTGGTTGTTGTGGCCCTGCTTTGAGTAAGAGGTAGGTCTGGATAACTATTGGCATTTTTACAGCACTATCTTTAAGCAACCTCTTCCCCCACCCCCCCTGAATTGGATTGGATCAGAGTTGATCAAATATTGATCTGAAATAGCCGTAAATGTTTACTGGTGCTTGACAGCAATCAACAAGCAGCAGGGAGTGGTGGAGCGAGTGCTTTTGTCCGCCTGTTTTGCCTCCCAAGGCTTTGGCTGTATGGAGCGGAAGACAAAACTTGCAGACTCTGCTCAGAGCTAAAAAAAAAAAAAAGGTCTCTCACCTCCTCCGCTTGTTTTTAGTGTGAATTTTTTTTTTGTGTATGATTTGTTGCAGTTAATATTCCTAAAAAGACGCAGTAGGGTTAGAGCATTAACAACACTGTTTGATTTCTATAGCATTTCTGTTATTATAAAGCACAATTTCCAAATTCATCATAATTTCTTATTTGCTGGATTGACTTAGTAGCTAACTAATTTAAGATAAAATTATATATATATTTTACCCTAAAATACGCAGAGGAAGGTGATAGGGCAACAATGATGTACCTTGAAGTCACAGAATAGTCCACAGTGTGCAATAAGACATAGGGTTGCATGACCTTCCAGACATGTCACATTTGCCCACAACTTTGCATTACATTTTGATGGAGGCCTGCGTTCCCTCTCTCTCCCCCTCTTGGTTGCTTCCTCCTTCTCTCTCCCCTGCACCCCCGCTCTCTCAGCCCTCCCACAGTCTGTGGGGAATGCCATGTAGAGCAGCGGGCTTTGTTTGGAGTTTATTTGTGTGCAGGACAGAGGCGGTTTCCTGACCTCAGGTCGGGGGTGTTTGGGGAATGTGTGAGCTGTGATTAGCATCAAGTTGATGGAGGCAGCGGCAGCACTGGTAACCCCGAGCCAGATTTAACTGGGTGTCCTACACTCCTCTTCCGCCTCCCACACATACACCTATACGTTCTCTTCCTCCATGCTTCTGCACATCCTCGTCAGGGATGGGTTTGGTGATAGTCAGCTTCTCGCCTCATGGAAGAGGCTTCAGCGGTGTCCTCCTGAGTTGGAGGTCAGCAGCAATGATGTGTGTTGACGCTGAGGAAGAGGCGATGACACACAGACAAACCATCCTACTAAGTGTCGTGAGAGAGAGAGTCAGTGGTTGCAGTAATTGTGGGTAGTAGTGATAGTGCTGCTGTTACATAACTCAATTTATACTAAGTCCTAATGAACACGCTTTCTTTATATATTGGATGGCTTTATTTCACAGTTTACAGTCTCAGTAAATGTCCTCATTGACTCTTTATTTCTTGTGCTCTACCTGTTCGAACAGCGCATGCTTATGAGTGATGGTAGCTGTTGCAGCTGTTAGTGTGCTGCTGGTGTTCTGCCAAGATTTGCCTGAGAGTAAATGAAACATTCAACGGCGGGGCGTCTTTGCTCTCTTTGATTTAGTTCTAAGAAGTAAAGATGGAGCTCTCTCCCTGCCCGTCCCCTGTAGCACTCATGTTTTTGCATTTGCGCCCCTCTGCCAGCTATTGTGTTGTCTAGGTAACCCCACCTTCTAGCTGCTGATCAAATACTTAGTGTACTAAAACTGTTTTTACAGTTCATCTCATTTCTGATTTTGAGTGCTTCCCCATCAACATTATAAATCTTTCTTTCAGTATTTAGTCTCAGAGTGCAGTTTTCAGCTACACCTCTTACAGTAGCTATCTCCAGTTTCAAATTCCAAATAATTCTTAAATGATTGTATTGTGAGGACACAATGGAATTAAAGCCGCAACTAATGATTATTTCCATTAACGAGTCATCTGCCACTCATGTCCTTGTTTCATCGATGAATTGTTTTATCTCTGAAATGTTAGAAAATATTGGAAAAAATGCCCATAATATCCAAAGATATTCACTTTACAATGACGTAAAACACAGACAGGCAGCAAGTCCTCACATTGGAGAAATTGTTGAAGATGAAATATCTGCTGATCAACTAATGAATGAATCATCGTTTGTTTCAGCTCTATTTGAATCACATTATTTTTGTTATCTAGGGAAGGGATAAATTGTGCTTAAACTGATCAGATTTATGACATACAAAATAATGCTTTTTCTGTGGGAGGTACAACTTTCAATTTCACATTAGTTTATAGTTTGCAAACCATGTGTCTAAGTAGCAATAAATGGGGTAAGGAGTTGACTGAGAGTAGGTTGAATGGACAATGTCAGGCGCCATGCCAGCATGTGGTGTCTTGAATCTGACATTCCCCCGCCGCCCCACACACACACACAACACTCACATTCCACCTTATTTGATCACTTTTGGTCACAGTAAGTAAAACTGCTTCAAATATCAAATACCACTTGCAGCAGCCCACTTGCCCGTGTGCAGCGGAGCTGCAAGAAAGACGGTAGTAAATTACTGAAGCAGTGCCTCTTCAATCTTGCAGAGTCGTGCTCCTCGAAGAGACAGGTTTGGAGCTGTTGTGCCATTTTACACGCTAGCAAGAAAGGAAAAACTAAAAGGTTAGACTGTCCAATATATGTGTGTGTATGGCTGTGTAATGACATGCATTTTGACATACTTTAAAAGAAAGTATTTTTCCTTTATAAATGTATTACAGACTATTATAAAATGAGTTTCCATGTGAAGAAAAGTGAACAAAAAACTTTATTGTTTTATGGTTCGTTTTATTGATTGATTGAAATATATTGGATTGTACTCGCTCAGCAAATGAAGAGACATTTAACCCATCACCAGTGGCCACACTTGTGTATCTTTCAAATTAAAAGAGCAGCTGTTCAAGCAGACACAGTGAAGACAGTGCTTGCATTTTCCGGCTTCGACATTTGCGATGTGCTTTGCAAATCTGACCCTGGCTGCGTCCGAGGAAAGAGGACGCTTTATTAGTGGCATCAAAGAGCAAACACAGTCAGCTCAGTATCTTCTGCTTGCTGCTTGTGGAGATAAAAGCATGTCAATTACAGGGTCAGAGGACACCGAATGCTCGTTAAAAAAGGCCTCCAAAAACCAGACCCGGCCCACTAACACCCTCTCCCCTCACTGCCGACGTCTTTGCTCGAGCCCTCTATCCTCTTACAGAGGCATTAGTTATGTGTTGAGTAATTCTGTCAGGCTTTTGCGCGTTCACTTCAGCCTTAGCGGAGGGTTACATCGTCCAACAAAAGCTCACTTTCTTTTTGCATCTTTTCTGCCGTCTTCCCCACCCCCACGGCCACTGCCTCCTCCCCCCACAATCCCTCTCTTTGACTACTATTTAGAGTAGGCCCCGGGGATAGAAGAAGGCTCACAGAATGCGTATGTGTGTACACAGTTGTGTACTGTGAAAGCAGAGCTGGCTTTTCTACCACAGCGATTCATGCATGGCCTTGGATGGCTGGTTGGCTAAAGTGAGGGAAGGAGCGGGGGCACTTTGATTTAGGCCTTTGTGTAGAGAAGGCCAAGAGTCTCTTGTTTCTAACCGACAGTGGTTGTGATTAGACACACCACAGCCAAAGAGCAGATTTGACATTAACTTAACATTTAGCTCAATAACCCACACCACAGCTTCTTCATCTGAATCTGCAGAATGAATAGCAGCTACCCGTGGAATTCTTTATTTTTTTTTAATAATGAGACATTTTTTATTTTTCTGCGAGCAGTTCTTCATCACTCTTCACCTCCTTCTATATTGCATGTGCACCCTCCACCCCCCCTACACACAGCAGTTAGTAGGGTCAAAGTACCGGTTTTCTGTTTAAATATGCTGATGACCTGATTATCCAGGAGCAGCATGTTTGTGTCTAGACAGTCAGAAAAGCATAGATCCCTCAGTGGAGCTGGATGCCTTCCAGTTATTGACAGTATACACTGTGTTGGGTGTCGGATTTACACACACACAAGTGTGAGCGCACACATTTTGTTGATGTCCCAGTGTGGGTATTAGGAAGGGATGATGCCTAGGAGGATGATCTCACCTTGCAGAGCTGGCTCGCCCCATCATTAGCTTACAGCTTGAGGCTTATTAAGTGTAATAATAATGACAACAACAACAACAGAAATAAACTATACAGCTTTCGCCTACAAGCAAACTTTACTTTTTCCTGATCCTGGGCCTCGACCACTGCCGTTGGTGTGTATGTGGGTTTCCTTTGTTCGCATTGACTGTGTAGCTCACCAGCAAGGCTTGCAGGGAATTTGGAGTGGGATGCTGCTTGGAAGCTGCAGCCACATGACTTGGACACATTGTGAAGGCCAACAAACACATTTTTGCAAAGTCAACTACATTCAGAAGTTTATAGTGAAAAATCTGGCAAACCTAAAGAATACCAGCACGAGACTCCCACACCACGTCCATGCTACTCTGTACTCTGTATCTCCAGCTAGTGTTTTTAGCTGAATTCAGAGGATAACAATCCAGCCTGCTGAAGTAGTTATTTTCCTACGGATTTGTGTGTCGCTGAGGACACAGGATGTCAAGACAGCTGAATGGCTGCCTGGTCTGAGGTAGCATGACCAGAAATTCTCTTCAGATCAAGCTGTTTCATGTTTTGAACTTTTCACACGGTGCACTGTTCCTAAATGTTTTGAAATGCACCTAATGTAGCAGACATAGCCATCTGTCTGGGATCTGCTGCTGGAAATGTGCACTAACTCAAAAGCCATTATGTGTCAGGTCACTGAATATCATAGTCCCTATGGGTTGAGAATGTCCACTTGTTTATTACAGCCTTGGTTGTAGCCTTGACAAGACCAAAGATGGTGTTGAAGAGGATTTCCCTGAGCCAATCCGGGTTTTGTCTTGGTTCTTAGTATTAAGAGAATTGGATGTAGGGTGACTTTTACCCAGGAAAAGATGGTGTAAAAGCCACTTTACTCTGCCTTATAAATGTTAGGTGTATATCAAATTGATAGAGTGCAGGTGAAATGAATGGATCTACCTGAATGGGTCCCCTCCGGTCCAGTTTAACTATTATGATTGTAATCCTAATGCAGCATTATGTAATCTAACGTATGGTAATGTAATCCCATTTGAACTCCCTTGAGTGATGTAAATCCACCAGCAGCAGCTGTGGTTGAGGTGCCAATGAACCAGCAAAACATTTAATCCCCATTTGCTTTAGCGAAGCTGCTGTTGTTAATGGAGGAAACTGGAGTTCAGCTACAGCTCCAGGGTCCAAATGTGTGTAATTGTATGAATGTGAAGCGAAGTTCAGCTTCACAATGTTGTGGTAACATTACAATTTTACACAAACATTTTACAGCCTTTGAATAGGTTTACCAAATATGTTCCCTCGTTAGCAACAATTAAATGAAATTAGGTTTAATGTAAACCTTTAACAACATTATTAGGCTGAAGATGTTTTATTTGGGAGTGCCGCAGTTATTAGGGATGAAATTCAAGATAACATAAAGCTATTGCTACACACTGAAGAAGACAACGTGCAATAGAGAAACAATATAATGTCAGCCCAAAGGCTTACAAATGGAAAAATAAAATGTTTTGCTCATACATAAGTTCAGATTTGTTTCACATTTACTGAACCCCAAACGTTTAATAAGAAAGAAATTGTTAAGGAAGATGCTATAAGAAATTTAAAATCATGAGAAATGTGTGCACAGGGTCACTGGGGGGTTAAGGGGTGAGTACCAGGGTGGGAAACTAACTTTGGCAGCAAACCTACCATGAATTCTTCTCAACCGTCATTTCTGTTTATTTGGCTGCTGAAAGTGCCCCCACCACCACTTCCAGTTTCTGTGAAGAGTAGATAAAAATTATGTTCCTGATGTCGGCCTGGCTTTCCAGCATGTTTATGCTCACCACTGACTGATGGTCCTGATGACGTAGGGCCGGGTGAGTGAGCCATAGAGCCAGAGAGAGAAGTGCAATCTCACAGCTGTCTGGAGACGAGCAGGAGAATAAGAAATGTTCCTCTGGCTGTGGCCGTGCATTCAGGATTTATCACTCTCTCACACACACACACACACACACACACAAACACGCTGGAAAGGAGCAGTGAAATGAACAGCCTGGCCAGATGCTTAGTCTAGTATGAGAACAGCAGAGCACTGGAGTCTGAAGGAAAGAGGAGGGAATGGTGATTGGACCGATTTCCTGGTTCACTGCTTGGTCAAATTAGGTCACAGGGTTGATAGCTATACTGGGTCTTAGTATTGTATTGTTTGTATTGTATTAGAGATGTTGGCATATTACGTGGGTGGAGGTCTACATTAATTTGTCCCTAAGACAACATGTTGGCGATCAGTGTGTCCTGATGCAGTAAGCCCCACACATAAAGTATGTAGTCATCAAGTGCATAGTTAAGCTCCCTTTTACACACACAACCTTAGACAGCGTTAGCAAGCTAGCAGCTGATCAAATCTGCTTACAACAGTTGTCATTTCAGCCAATGAAACCAACAGTGGTTAGGGCGTAATTTAAGTGACAAATCCACCATCACTATTATTGCAAACTGCATCAAAGAATGGAAAGCTTCACAGACTTAACTACAGTAACACGATTTTCTGTTTGTTCCTGAAAGTTAATGTGAAATGTTTGAGAATAATGGAATTGCAGTCGGTCCTCTTAATTTTTGGTGTAAATTACCCCGACAGCTCTGTCAACTGAATCCACATACCCTTTTATTGATTGCCGCCTATCATGTTCCAAAACACTATTGATTAAACAAAAGTAGATGTTATAACAATTATATTTTCAGACAATTGAAGCGTCAGTAGGTTGTTTTACTACCAGTGAAGCTGAATGCTCCAACCATTTTTCCATTACTCTTAGTCACCTGTTTAGACTTGCTAACTAGTTTTCCCTCACGCTTACATAAATGTTTGATACTGCTGTTACTCTCCATCTTACTATCTATATTCCGTCTTCCTCACACACCAGTGTCCACCCTCTCTCCTAAAAGCTACAACTGGTTGTGGTGACATAACTAAGCCAACTGTCCACATTTAGTAGCCCCACTGGCATTTAAAAGCCCCTTGTGACTGAAGAGTGTGCCATGAATTGCATCTCGCAGCTACCCATCGTCGCCCTCCCAGCCTCCCCGGTTGTTTTGGGTGGCAGCCCTGTTGCTCTAGCTGCGTGTATCTGTTCTTAGGGTGTTGTTTGGGATACTTGGATACTTTCTCTCCCTCGCCCTCTGGCCCTGCTCAGCTGCTCCGGCCATCTGTGCAAAGGCAAACAGAGAACAGAGGGATGGAAGGAGAGCGGTAGTAGTGGGGGAGGAAAGAAATCGAGGAGGGGAAGATGGCTGGGAGAAGGGGATGATCAGTGGAGAATGAAAGAAGGCCTTTTGACATGTGAGATTTAGTTTAGAGGATGAGTAAAGGATGACGGAAGAGGGAAAGAAAGACGAGGAACGGGAATTGTTTCCAGGACGCTAGCGGCATAAAGATGATGTCTGTCCTCTTCTAGAAATAGGACAGTGAGTGTGTGCATATAAGTTTAGGTCAGTGGAAACTCGGATGACTAAGGATGTCTGGATTTTAGAGTTGGACCAGCAGCGAACGTCAGCCAATAGTGAGCTCATTTTACATCTTGTTTTTTCTCTCTGCCTCTTTACTCCCTTTGTCCCACCTCCTTGTTCTGTTCCCATGCCCCACGGGCCGAGCCTCTTCCTCTGGGCCGGCCTCGGACGGATCTGCCGCCTCAGAGTTTGTCTCACAACTTGGCCTCCTGCACAGCCGGTTCCTTGCTCTGTTTGTAAACTTTGACGAGCCAGTTTCCTGCTACTCCCCCTCCACTTCCCCCTCAGCGTCCCCTAAACTTGTATAAACCTATCCTTTTCCTCTCAGCCTCTCATTTGAAAGTAGCCGAGGAAACAACATAAGATGTCTAATGTTGATTGACAATTTATGACAGCTTGTATTAGCCTACAGGTGGTTGCCCTTCATCAGGCCTCATGTGCTTCACGTCCCTCTTGTTGTCCTCAGTTGCTCATGTCTCTGACTGCTGACTACTTTGTGAGTCAAACTGTCTGCCTATCTTTAGGTCTATAACTTGACCCACTTAGCACATCCTGTACATACAAGCCTTTTCCCACCTCACCCCGCTTTTCTTTTTATCACCACTTTAGCCTAATAGTGTGAAGCAGGTTTTCTTAGCTTTTCTCATTAATATGCAGATATTACAGGTGGCATGATGTACATACGTGTGTGTGTGTGTGTGTGTGTGTGTGTGTGTGTGTGTGTGTGTGTGTATGTGTGGAATTTGCATGCTAAAGCTTTCTGCATTCTCTTAAGTGTACTATCCCAGAAAACTAGTCTTCCACACTAGTGACTCTGATGCCATTTTGTACCAAGGAAAAAAAAAACATTGCAGCTACTCTGGCCAAGTGTGTCACTGAGCTTTTTTGCATCACAGAGGGGACCATTTGCCACTGCACTGCAGTTGGCATTGAAATTAATGAAGGCTATTTGTAGAATTAGTTGTTTCTGCAGTAGACATGTCTTCCTCTGCCCCTCCTTCTGTGGTCCCAGGGACAGCACACCACAGTCAACTGATCATAAAATGTGTTGATCTAGTTGTTTTTTCTGAGGTTTCCCTGCGACCACGACTTAAGAAGCTGTGATGTATTTTTGCTCGTGCTAATGTCTTTCTTTGTGTGTTACATTGTCCTACATAGACTTCAGTCCCCACCTGGGTTTATGCAGCAGTTCATGGCACATCCTGTTCCAAATCAGTTTGCCTGCTAACTCTTGGACGCTTGCTTGTGTGTATTTCTGTGTGTGTGAGAGATGCTGAAGCTGTTAGAAAATACAAGCCATGGCTTTATCTGACTCCTAGAGCTAGCAACATTCCTGGGGCTCTGTCTACTGATCAGAGAGACAGCAGTCTGCTTTTCATGTCTGGTCTTGCTGTTGACTAACTGTGTTACTGTACTGTACATCCTGTGTCTCTCCAGACCAGACCTTGCTGTCTCCAGAAAGCCTGTAGACCTGTGGACATCCTGTGAGAAATAAGTCAGAGATTAAGCCCCGCCCTGCAGAGACGGACCACTACCACTTGTGTGGAGATGAAGCCGGATGGGGTTGTCACGGCAGCGCTGGAGCCTATGGAAACATTGGAATCCAATCCAGTAAACGAGGCAGTGCCAGCTGTGGGACAGGAGCCCAACCAGGCAGCCATTCCAGAGGAGGAGGAGATGCCACAGCAGCCTGCAGGAGAGACGGGCCATGTGGAACCCCAGGCAGACCAGGTCAAGGAAACCCCAGCTGCCAAGACCAGCAACAAGACTTCAGGAGACTCCAAAGCCAAGACTCCCAACAAGGCCACGGCAAAGACAAAACCTGGCACCACCAATCCAACCAAGACCACATCTGGCTCACGGCCCAACACATCCCAGAGCCGCCTCTCCAACGGCGTGTCTAAGCCCCAGACCAATGGAGTGGCTAAGAAGACCCCGCCTGCTGCGGTCAAAAAGAGCACCCCGACCCCAGCACCCCCCAAAAAACCAACAGGCCCGGCCGGAGCCCCAGCCTCAAAGAGCAAAGTGGGCGAGAAGAAAGCCACAGGGGCCTCTCCTGCCACCAATGGCGCTAAGTCGATGACCGGAACAACAGCAGCCAAGAAGACACCATCCACAACCACTAATGGTGTCAAAACCAGCACCACTGTAGCTGCTGCTAAAAAGCCCGCAGGTTGGTCAAAATGTCATCACGAACCAAAAAAGTTGAGATCAGAGTGTAATCCAGAATGTAGTCTATTTGGGAAGAACACAGTCACAGTAAGTGTAGCATGGAGAGTTTTCACAGCTCTAACTCTGACATGCAGATAGACTGTAATAAATGTTACTATATTATACTAAACTATAATACTTGTAACTTCCCTACTGTTTCTATGCTGGATTCACTTATAAGTAGTGACAAGCTGCAGGTGATCGATGAGAACCTTATTTTCTTCACATATTTCTGAACTTTTTTCTCTCTCCTCTCCTTCAGCTCCCAAGCCTGCCTCCGCAACTCCCACCAAGCCGATCTCTGCTGCCTCCCCCAAGCCCCCTGTTTCCAAGACAACCAGGTAGGTGTGACATTTGTGTGGAATTGAAACCCCCTCCCTTTATGCAGCACAGGCAGCTGTCAATAATTCCTCTCCCCTCAGACATCCTCTTGGCAAAAATGTCCCAAGTGGGATCCTTTTTATTAAAAGCCTTTCCAATGATTTACTAGCAAATCAGCTAAATTGCTCCAGAACAGCAGCAAATACAAATAAATTGCCAAATAGATTAGAATTAGGGGGGGGGTAAGATCAACATTATAAAGCTGTTCAGTGCCAAGTGAGACGCAGTTGGTTCAGAGAGCTTCACTTGGCTACAGGTTCAAAGAAGACCCCGTTAAAGAAAGAACACCCTGGAGGAGTGAGGGACAATGGTCCCCCACATAGAGGCTTGGAAGGGCCGGGTATAAGTAGGCCAGCAACCAGCCAATGTCAGAACAAGCCTCAGAGGAATGCCTTGCAGGGTTTCAGCGGAGCAAGCATTATTAATAAAACAACTTTCGGGAAGGAGTGGGGTTTAGAGAGGGCAGGAGGGCCAGTAGGAAGAAAATGCTCTTAATGTTTTTGTTTGTTTAGAGTGAGAGCTTGTGCGCGTTTCTGTATACCAGCATGTGTTGTCACACTGTGTGCATGGTGTTGGGTCCTGAGGTGACTTGGCAGTAGACCAGGAGAGGAGGCTGAAGGAAGCCTTTGTGTGAGACAGTGATGATCAGGATCAGATAGAGCCTTTGGGAGTCAGCAGTGGCTTTTCCCACTGCCTCTTCTTCTTGTTTGTTTGTTCGTCAGAGCAATAGTTTCTTTCTTCCTCACTGCTATGCCACCATGGTTTATGGTATGATGTGTTATGTCACCACGTTGGTATGTCTGTGTGTAGACACATTGTTCAGATGGAAACGCTTGCGTCAAACAGATTGGATTAGAGCATTTGTAGCAAACTTGTTGCATCAAATAGAAACAACCACACACTGCAGGCAATCCCAGCAAGATGCTTAAAGCAATAATTTGACATTTAGGGAAATACTCTTATTGGCTTTCTTGCCAAATGTAAGATGAAAAAATTGATACCACATATGAAGCTACAGCCTGCAGCAGGTAAGCTTAGCTAAGCATACTCTCTGCAAGAAAGCAAAATTTCAGTCTTTTCAATCATAAACATACACAATGAAAAGGTTTCCGTACCAAATTTAAGGAATCCTCATAAAAATGTTTTGTTTGTTTTATGGGTTTATGTAAAAAAAAAAAAATGTCTGCCAATATATGGTTAACAGTTAAATATGACCGCAAGGTGCTTCACGTGATGATTTCTTAGGATCCCCTACACACACACACACACACTCCACGTGCCATGGGGAGCAGTTGGATTGTTGAGATTACGCTCAGATTACAGCTTTAAACAATGGTTGATGTGCAAACATCCAATTAAAAATATTACACGTCCATGTTGCTAATCGCGGCTGCAGGACAGAATGCTCATTGTACGACCTTTTTGAACTGTCGTGGGGATTCCATTCATAACCTTCATCATGTTCAGCCAGTGCTCTGTGGAACATGGATCCTTACTGCTTCTTTGGATATAAAATACCACAGCAGAATCAGCAGACACAACTCTGTCAGAGCTGAGATCCAATCTAAATAAAATTCTGTATTAATTTTAATTCTAGTCCATGTTCATGATATTACTGACATTTCACATTAACATAAGGAATCCTGTAAATAATCTGTTGAGTTCATCACTCTGTGGAACTTTACCCCCTCTCTACAGTCCATCTCTCATCCTGTGTGCATTATAGCAGTGAGAATGGCAAATGCTTCGGTGGGGTAAAATGTAAAATAAAAGAAGCATGGCATCTTTCACACCTGTCCTCTACCTCTGGAACCCTGTGTAGGACATTGAACTCTGGGAGTCCAAGTCCAGCACAAGAAGAGCTTGTATGGGTCCTATCCATAGCCCCTTTCCAGCCCTCATCAGTAAAGTGGATGCCCAGCTTGTGCTCCCACGCAGCCTTTGTTTTACTCATCAAGAGACTAGCCACCGGGCTTTTAACTAAAAAGACTTATGAGCTTTGTGACTTACTAACACGGGCAACTTTGCCAAAGGACTTATCTGAAAACTAGCTGAGGCTAATATAGTAATCAGGTTAAGATTGGACCATTAGTGTGTATCCGAGTGCACTTTAGATGCAGTATTTGTGTTGTTAGTGTGGGTCAGTAAAATGTGCCCAGAGAAGGATTCAGCTGCAGAATGAATCCCCATGAGAGAGGTACAACCATTACCGACAACAGGCTCCTCTGACAGCGCCATGTACCCTTGCAGGCATACTTTATTAAATGTTCATGTGTGTGTGTGTGTGTGTATGTATGTGCACTTCAGCATTTGTATGTGTGATGTGCTCTGACAGGGCCATACATTTCTGCTTTAATTAGATTATGCCTTTTTGCTCCCTCACTCAATCCTTAATCCAGGCCTGCTATCAGCAAAGTGGTAGAGAGCTCGGCGGACACATTCATTGCCACGTCAGACACACCCCTGTTTCCATTGTTGGTGGCATGTGCACACACACACACACACACACACACACACACACACACAGTGGGCCTCTCAATTAAGTGTTTCTCTTTAGCTAAACTGATTTAACTCACCCACAGCAGGTTCCAGTTATCAGACAAATCAAAGTGCAGAGCAAATGCAGGTTCACTAAGTGAAATTGATCTAATTTAAGGCCACTCACAAATGTTTTGTTCCTCCTTTTCAGCCTGTGACTCTTTGTTATGTCAGGCTGTTTTTGGAAAACAGATTTTTGACTGGTTTGAAAGTTTATGTATATAAAACACTAGATGTACACTTTTAGTTGAAAGCAAGAAAGCATTCTCAGTATGGAGTCTAATTGTCACAACATTGCACCACCTAAGTAAACCAGCTCCCTTCACACACACTTTACCCGTCTACATTAACAGACACCAGTCACAGAGGATGAGTTGACAATATGTTCATGCACCAAGGTTATGACGGTATAGTGAAGTGTGTATTACAACTAAAGTGCAGATGTTGGTGTTTATATGTGTAGAATGAAAGCGTGTGTGTGTGTGTTTGTGTGTTGTCTATGCACGGGCACCTGCTGTTTGAAGCTGATAGCCCACAGCATGCAACTTGTGACAGTGAACATTTCAGCCTGATTAATGTGCAAATAGAGAAATCAGAAATCATTATAGGTTGTTTGAACATCATGAGTGCGTGCTGGGATGTATGCTAACAGTTTTCTGTGTCAGCTTGTGTGCATGAGTATGTACCAATTTCTGGTTTTCTTGGGCAGCTGGAAAAATGATTTGTGTCCAGTTATGCATTGATAATGGGGACTGGTATGTAGCATGCAAAAAGGATGTGTAGATGATTCAGTGTGTGCTTCTTATGGACGCCTGCATAGTATGAGCAGCATGTAATTAGAATGCAGAGCATGTGTTCATTTGCTGGTATATTACTCAGTGTGATGTGGAGGTAAAGGGGGAAGGGACGCATACGTGCTGGCTTGCTGAACACGTGCGTGCGCACGTGCCTCAGCTGCTTTTTTTCCCCCTGCCTGCCCTGCTGTCTGCGGATGCAGTGGCGTGAAGTAAAACAAAAATGGTGGCAGTGGAGTTTGGATGCTACATGGCTGAATAAGTCATGTGTCCCCGCTGAGCTTCCATCACTGCTGCCAGAGATACATACAGAGTGTGAGGGCTGTGCATGCAGAGGGTTTGACTGTGTGTGTGTGTGTGTGTGTGTGGGTGTGTGTGTGTGTGTGTGTGTGTGTGTGTGTGTGTGTGTGTGTGTGTGTGTGTGTGTGTGTGTGTGTGTGTGTGTGTG
>JAVQJD010023343.1:0-17313 GCA_036023655.1 Nannoperca australis | reverse complement strand
AAATTTTTTCGGTTAATTTTTTTTAATTTAAATATTATCTTTAAAGGTAGTTAAAGAATTGGGTTTTTTCGCCCCCCCCCCCCCCCCCCCCCCACACACACACACACATATTTCGCATATATCAAATTATTCATTAATTAATTAAATAAACACAGGGAAAATGTCTTTAAAACAAGATTTTGATACAGGGCCCTTCTCCAAGACGGGGCCCCAAGATTGAGAAATAATGCATTTTAGTTTACATTGGGCACTATTGGTGCTTATTGCCAACTAAATGTGGAATGAATTAAATCACTACAAAGTGGTTGCCACACAGTTAGCCTGGGGCCTTTGTGTCCCTGAGGGTTCGGGGGTAGTTGTTCATTTGGTAATCCTCCTCAACAGTATGCAAATGAGTTAAAGTGTCGCTTACATGTTAATGTATTAGTAATAGCCCTGCAATAATAACACTGACAGGAGCCATTCTCCATTCTCCTGGATAATAAGGACTTTTAACACTTTGCGGCTAATACGTCTGCATTTAAGTAAATTATCTCAATAATATGCATTACTGTAATTAATGATAATTGACTGCTCATTGTCTGTAGATGTGTTTCACCTTCTGCTGAGGTTCTTTACATACAATAGGTGGTCTGTGCTCTGGCTAAAATGAGTCAAAGGTTTTCTTTCTATCACACGAACCCTAATTTGGTTTCAAACAATAAACTGAGGCGAGAGGCAGCTGTTGCCACGGGAGTGACAAGCACAGGTGAGAGTCCCACAGCTGTTCCCAGGCGTCAAGACGGGAGTGTGGGACTGTGGACCGACACTGTTTGCATTGTTTAGGGCGAGTGTGTGTGTTTGTGTGTGTGAGACAGAGTTTGAACACTTTGCAAAAAAATAAAAAAATCTTAATTTAGTCTATTTTTCAGCCGTTAAAGCAGACAGTGGAACAAGAGAGAAAACAAGAGAGAAACCAAACAGTTCTGCTTCTTCTCAGCACGGTTGCTTTTGTTTCTGGCATTTCCTGCAAATCAGCGTCTCACACCACTGGCAGACTGATTTCACTGACACATTCAGGGCTGAAAAGCTGCCTAAAGTGCATTCTCCATATTTCATGTTGGTCTCCAAAGTCTCACAAAATCCAAAGGCCCTATTGGATGGCGCTTCGTTTAAAGCTTTACCAGACGGTTTCTTCCATGTTTGATGCAGAAGACGGGAAAGATTCAAAACACAGAAAACCCCTAAATTGACGTCACAAAATTGCTTAATGTGTGTCCGTGTTTACCAGCCTAGCTGTTGTTTGATTACTCAAAGTTTACGAAAGGCTGCAAAAGGTAGCAGGCGCTCCAGTTTCAAACTGTTAGTTCCTGTTGGAAGAGAAATTAGCTGAAAACATATTGCTGTAACCAGAACAGACACCAGAATTTAATTTTAAATAGGAAAAATCTGTGAGATCTGGACTCTGAGCTGATGTGACACTCTTTGTTGCCGCTGTACTTCATGATTTTGTTAGATAAGATGAGTGTGTTTACAAAAAACCCCACCTTGAATCCATCATAAAGAGATGCATAACAGTTACAACTGATCTAGTGTTTCCTTTGTTGTATTTTTAGAAACACTCATTTGTGATTACAATTCACCAGAAAACACAGCGGAGAATGTTTTCAACATATATGTGACCCGTCTTTTCTCCTGCTTCCTGTCCCCAGCGTCCTGGCATGCCATCTGGAGCGAGGATGCCCCACCAGGGAGCTCCCATGGGCCCCCCCGGCCCACCGTACGGCGGGAGCCCGGCGGTGCGGCCCGGCCTGCCCTCCCCGGTGATGGAGCCCAGTCGTAAGAGGCCTGCCCCCTCCCAGCAGGTCCAGCAGCAGCAGCAGCAGCAACAGCAGCAGCAGGCCGTCCAGAACCGGACCAGAAAGTGAGTCTGAACCCAGTCAACCTCCAGCCCCTACACCGGCATACTGCATGGCTTCAACATGAGCAACTCCTTATTAGTCTGCTTTTGTGTGTAATGGTGAGAGGGTTGAGGTCATGTAGACTACAACGGCCGTGGTTACAAACAAAAGTATCTGATTTTGCTCATATTGGCAGCAGTCTTCAAAACCAAACATGGAAATGGTCACGAATCATGTGCTGGCAGTGTAGTAAGAGCTGGGCATGGAACCACAATATCTTAATATATTTATTTCTTCAGATACTTAGTGGTTTTTAGTTATTTTAAACTAAACTAAACTCATAATTTTAGACTTTCAGTCATTCATGAAATATGTTTTCATACGTCTACTTGTGTTAAAACAGTTGTGTTAAATGATTTTTAAAAAAGGGGGTTTGGAGAAAAAGAAATGTATATTCCTAAAAGTGGGAAGTGGGTAAAGTAAAGCTTTAACTACTGACACCAGTATCAGAGCACTTGTTACAATACACAGTCCTGCTGTTTATATGCATAGATTATTCAGCAATAGTGCTTAAATAGGTAGGATAGCCTAAATGCTAGCAGGTACAATGTTGATCATGTTCAACATCTCAGTTTAAAGCGTTAGCGTGCTAACATTCGCTAATTGGCACTCAACACAAAGTACCACTGAGGCTGATGGGATTAGTCATGAGTTTCACAGGTATCACATAGTGTCTGTACATAATTTAATGGCAGTCCATCCAATAGTTGTTGAGATATTTCAGTCGGGACCATCCCTAACATGGCCAATAAAATATTTGCTGGTTCCAGCTTCTCCAATTTGAGGATTTTCTGCTCGTCTCTGTTTGAAATCTTTGTTTGATTTCCTCGGCTTTGAGACTGTCGATCAGACAAAACAATCAATTTGAAGACGCCGCCTAAAATCTGACCTCAGATCTCAGAAATCCCATTGATTGAGAAGTGAAACCACGGCCTCTGTGTGTCTCTGTTCAGCTTTCAGCTTTTGTTTAAACTTCCTTCTGCTCCACTTTTTGCATCTTTTGCCTCACTGCTCTGTGCATCCACTTGTCACCGCCCCAGTTGCTGCCGTGACTGACTGTTTCTCCTCTGTTCACCCTTTGTGTGTCTTTGTCGTCTGGTTCGTCCCATGGCCGTGTCTCTGTGGCGTCCACGCTGCTGTCTGCGGGTGTTCAGGCTCTGGTACTCTTGTGCTTTGGCTTATTGTTACACGATCTATTGTCTGCTATTTGACTTCCATGTACAAAAGATCTGAACATCAGGATCCCGGGCAGACACACACACACACACACACACACCAAGGGGATGTATGTCTATTAGGAGACAAGTGTGTGGCAGGTATGGTCATTAGAAAGGAGATCAATATGCGCACTCGGTGGACTACTGTCTCTCTCAGTTTCATTCTCTCAGTATCTGCAGCACAATTGATCCACTTACAATTAAGCCGGCTTGTCGAACAGGTCAGAGGAAATGTTGTCCTGCGTCGGGGGCCTCAACCCCCAAGAGCGGCCGGCCGGCTGCAGAGGGTCCGATCGATGGTCCAGGGTGACCCGTCCAGGTGTCTCTCTGCTTTGTGAGCGAGCGTGTCCTCTGGCAAACGGGTTGAGGCTCCAGCTCCACGCTCAACTCAATCCAGCTCAGACCCCACGCGGCTGCCAGCTGAGGGCGGGCCACCTGTGTTCGCAGTGTCATTGAGACCTTATGGTCCCAGCGACTCTCGCTCGGCAGAACAAACGCTGTCCTACGCAGAGCTGCTGCTAAAAATGGGATTTAATTCATGTTGGCTTTGCATAACGTGTCCTGTGTCCTATAAAATTACGCATATTTTCGACTAATTTCTTTCCCCAAATATGTTTCGCGGGGAACATTCTGTGTACTGCAGGAAGCACGACACTTATAACTCATAGGCAGATGGTCGGTGTGGGTGGTGGGCACAGGACTTTGACACCAGAGACCAAGGTTGGGATCCCGACTCCCACATGTGGGAAAATACAACAATTAACAACTTTCTCTCATCGTGTTACTAGAATACATGTCTGCTGTTGCACATTAGTGGTATATGAGTGCAACTTCCAGGAGACAGCCAGAAAACAATGAGGTAAAAGTGTAGATTTGAATATAGAGGCTTTTACCTCTGTGTGTCTCATAGAAGAGAATACTGGAGACTGAAATTCTTAAAAAGCACAAGTTTTCTGTGTGGATTTATCTCGTTTGTGCTTTAATGTTTCTGTTAAACTCTGTCAATATTCAAATTACAGCATCATCCGGAATCTAACAGTTCAGATGCATATTACCATTTGTGATGTTCATGCCGTGTGGAATCATCTAAAACTTCTTTTCTCTTCGCATTTTTATACAACCTGACTTTTGGATGGTTGTTGCACGAAGCAATTCCTTGTTGTTGTTGTTGTTGTTGTTGTTGTGAATCTGCAGTTCCATCACCGCGTGTCGACGTATCACAAAGGCTTTGAAAACAACAACAAACACACGGCGTATTGTAATGCGATATAATAAAGCTGTTCTGACAACAACAAACTTGTTTCAAAAATGTTGCTGCGGTCGCCATCACCTTGAACGTGGCATCTTGTTTTTTTCCATGAAGGCCCTTTACATTACTTTTACACGTACCTCTGAGCTTTGTTTTTTGCTGTTCATTGTGCTCTTCGTCCCTTAAGGTTGCTTAGGAACATCGCTAGCTTCGTGTGATAAAGAAACAGGTTTCTTGGTGATGGATTGAAGCTGAATTATCTTGTCGAGCTCGATTTGTGCCGTGGAAATGCTTAGAAAGGTTTAAGACTCGGTTTGGGGGGGGAAATGGGCAAAAGGTGTGAGTAGCGGGCATGTAGTCTTCAGCTGCAAAATCCATATTTCCAATTCAGAGCCGAGCAAAAGAGCTAAACTGGCACACTGCTTGTTTGCTCCCTTCTCTGTGATACACAAGTTCACAGTGTATCCATTGTCAGTGTATTGTCTGTCTGCGTGTGTGAAGCATGATTGTTTTGGTTCACATAGAAACTTTGTTGAATGAGCGTGTCCCTCAGACGAGCAGGACGCCTCCCAGGTCCTCCTCTGCTGCACTCTGTGCGTGCATGGACACAGTTACACGCCCATCCCCGTGCCTGCCCTTGTCTGAGTTTCAGAGTGTGCACCTACTAACAGACCCTTGAACTTAACACACATCCAACACACAAACAGCCAGAACCACCAGGTGTTTCCCCTCTGACATCGTACTTGCTGCCACTGAGTGTGTGTCTCGCCACAACTCTAATCGGACAACCTTCGAATCCTCACCAATTCTTAGGAAGCCGGTCGGATTCCCCGGAGCCAATGAGATGCCGGCGAGGCAGATGGACATGAGAGAGCCCCAATCAGATCCCACCCTCGGATCAAAGTAGGAGTTTATTCTGCTGCATGTCCGTTTTCTTACGTTTGATGACTCTGGCCTATTTAGCCTTTCACCCGAGCCCAGAACTTCCTGAATGAGTTGTTTTGGCCAACCGTAGGTATGGGCCTAGAAGCTGACCCCTAAAATGTAGTGGTGCATGCTTTGGACTGGAGCATGGCATGATGGGAACAGTTGTCTTTTGGTTTGTTCTTTCAGCTAGAACAGAAAAAAAAGTTGAATCCAATCTCAGACCCCTGTTAAAAGAGTTTAAAATGGCGGATTGTTGTGATGCAGGTTTGTGTTTTCCTTTGCAATGCACCCCCGGATCTCTCAATCTCCTTGCAGCAGGCTTGTTTCAGTATTTGGCATGCTGATGTAACACACTGCTGCACAGACCGTAGCAGTGCTCTGTGGTAGAAAATATGTCTACACTGCAAAAAATGCCCTTCTATAAACAAGAAATATAATGCAATCAAAAGAAATATTCGACCATCAAATAGGGTTGGGCGATATGGCCAAATATACCAAGAGATGATAGAAATGTACAGAGTTTTCTGTATTGTTTATACCGTTTTGTGTACCTCCGTAGTAGCTCTAGTTATATTACGTCACTGTGGGCGCTGTAATTAAGCAACATGCACCTTTATTAGCCAAAAATAGACCATCCACATTGGTTATTTTATCTTTTTCTTTCCAGGAAATGTACACGCTATTTGAAATAAAAATGTAATCACAATATATAAAATAATATCGCAATATAAAACAACCTAGACCGAAGATTGTATCCCTATCGCCCACCCCTAGTATCAGCACAAAAAATCAGGTAAGCAAAAGATTCTGAACTAGCGTAGAGAGACTGTCTATTCAGCAATTCACTTTGCTGTGGAGCAAACATGAAGCCAGTTAGCCTAGCTTAGCACAAAGACTGGAAACAGGGTGAGCAGCTAGCCCGGCTCTGTTGGGGGGGTAACAAATCCGCCACCCGCCACCTCTGAAGCTCGCTTATTAACATGTTATAACTTGTTTGTTAAATCTGTACAACACTGGCGAGGCTAGCTGTTTCCCCCCGTTTACATTCTTTGCGCTCAGCTATGCTAAGTGCCGGCTGGCGGTTGCCTTATATGAGAGTGTCAAACTTCTCATCCAACTCTTGACTTGACAAACTTGATAAAAATAGAGAAACTTTAGAAATTCACATTAAATGTGCTTGAAAGTAGATTGTTTTTTAATTTAGCTCAATTTAAAAGTTTGTACCCACAAACAGGACCACAGAGAAGAATCGGAAAGCTTTGAAATAAGGCATGAATTAGACATTTTGGACTTTTGCCAGGAGGATGGCAATATTATTGATCTTTGATGAGAAAATTACGATTCAATCATCCTAAAATAAGTTATTCGTACTTTTTTTTTTGCAGTGTTGTGTCATCTAGGTGTTTTTAGGCCGTGTCCTTCTGCAGGCACCAACAACAGACCACTTGCATGCATTTACGTGGGCGCTCCACATAACACAGCTGTCCACAGACTGAATATTTAAGGGAACTTGAATAGAAGAAGAGAAGGAAACTGTAGTGTTGTGTTTGAGTCACCTAGTGAGAAAGTCCTGACCAAGGCACCAGCTTGGAGCAGATTGTCTTATTGTTCTCGGTCTCTCCTTGGTAAGTATTAAAAAACATGGTATCAGTGAACAAATGTTGTTCTCACACAGCAGGAAATGCCGGGAATTCATGAATGAAAATATGTCACACACATACATTCTCCTGATCTTAAAGACTCTGCATTCCTAAAAGCTCTTGAACACACATCCTGTCACCACCCGAGTCCTGCTGCAACGACCCCAGTGATTCTGCAGAGAGAGTGTGTGTGTGTGTGTGTGTGTGTGTGTGTGTGTGTGTGTGTGTGTGTGTGTGTCAAGCAAGAGATGTGTGATGTGACACTTTTTTGGCTGTTGGAGGCTCTCGCTCTCCAGGTGGACCACTACTTTTCGCACAAACACACAGATATGCCCGAGCGCACACACACACACACACACACACACACACACAGCTGGGATGCTGAGGTGCTGGATATGGCCCAGCATTTTAGCAGATGGCCTGGGTGCTACGCTATCAGTCACCATAGTAACATGCTCTCTTTTTCCTCTTTCTCCCTGTCTTTCTCTCCCTCTCTCTAGTGCTAAGAGAAGGAAAATGGCAGACAAGATTCTTCCGCAAAGGGTGAGGCTGCATATCTTTTGCCTTTGTTGCCCTGTTTTTGCTGTGTGTGTGTGTGTGTTATTATATTTTGTGTGCAGAACAGAAAAATCCAGGTCGGTAATTGCTGTCAGGGGTTCTTGGAAGGTACAAAGAGCCAGATGATTGTGTGTTATTTCTAAATGAGAAGAGAGAGGATGAAGGGGAGCGATCAGGAGGTTTTTTAGGTTTTGTTTTCTTCTTTGGGGTTTCATTCTGTTATTTGGATGGTGGCTCATTGATTTCAACTGGAAGAGTCAGCGGGATATGGCAGAGTAGAGCCGAACGAGGCGGCAGAATCCCTGCGTCGCCACAGGTGAGTCTGTGCCGGCTGAGGTTGCGATTCTCATCCCGTGGTCTCCGTTATTCGGCCCTGCGCCACGTCATCGCCTCACCACGTCCCGGCCGGCACACAGAAGGCTTTTCCACTCTGACTGTGGAGGTCCGGAGACTGTGAGTGTTACAGCTCGGGTCTTATCCCCTAACATAACCCAGACGCAGAGATACAAGAAGGCATGGCCGGGGTCGCCACTCCACAACAATGAGTCATGGACGGGGAATCACACCTCACGTCAGCCCGGTGAGAGCCAGTGATATGGAGATAGAGGAGGAACGGGAGGGAACAATGAATGCAGCCATTTAGAAAGAAACATGAAAGAGGGGAAAGGCGAAGGAGGGAGGAGAAGGAGCGAGTTGTAGGAGTGTGTGTGCATAGTTTGGTAAGTAAGCAGCAGACCTTGATGCTCTGAGGACTTTCATCGGTATGGTAATGTCTGGGTCCTGGCTGGTTGGCTGCACACTCTGCATCTCATTTTGATCTCCCAGTGTCCTCGGGATGCTGTGGAGCAGCAATGGGACGTTTCTACTCCTGTCAGCTTTCTATAAGTTAAAGAATTAAAAAGTTATACTGTAATACGTTTTTCTAATGGGATGGTATTAAGTCCTTAGTCTCCAAATACTCCAGCAGGATTCAATAGTTAAACCTCTCTGTTTTTGTATTTAAGAGCGTTTAGGCGTTAGTTGGATCATACTGAAGAGAACAGGAGGAGAGAGAGAGATGCAACAGGTTGGAGTTGACCGGAGCAAACTTTCAAACGCTCTGAACTTGATTTCAAATTGTAAAGGAGATCCCAAACTTTCAACAAAAAAAAGCAAATATGTCAGGCTGAAGTTTGGAGGAATTGGCATAAAATGATGCACAAGACATCAAGGCAATTTCCATTTAATGCAAAGGAGCCATAAAAATACTGAGTCTTGGGTTTGATTAGTCGATAAAGACTTGGGACAAATGTTGACACAGAATATATATGTGTGGAATTTTTCCAACCTTAAAGGAGAAATAACATGAATACGGAGCTAATGCTAGCTGCTGGTTAGCTTAAAACTAGAAGGTGACATTTAAACATTTGGGTTTTTGTACATATTAAACCAATGAGATATAACGTGTGGGTCAGTGAGCTTTAGAAGTGCTGGTAGGTGGATTTTGTTACCTTTGAACAGAGCCCCGCTAGCTGTTTCCCCCTGTTTCCAGTCTTTATGCCAAGCTAAGCTAACCGGCTGCTGGCTGTTCAGTGATGGGAGTGGTATTGATCTTCTCATCTACCTCTCGACACAAAAAGTTTAACTATTATTTTCCTGTTATTCTACATAATATAGCAGGAACTATATGTTGTGGTGCTAAACATCCTTGAAACTGCACCACGTCAAGGCAGACAGCTGATCTGCTTAAGCCTTTTAGTGATATTCACATAGAAGATTATGTAGATTAGACCTTAATCTTGTGTGTGTGAACCGTAGCAGTTGATGTGATCTAAAGATTTTAACGTCCGATTGTCTGTCCCTCTGAGCAGATCCGTGAGCTGGTCCCCGAGTCTCAGGCCTACATGGACCTGCTGGCGTTTGAGCGCAAACTGGACCAGACCATCATGCGCAAACGTGTGGACATCCAGGAAGCACTGAAGAGACCAATGAAGGTAAGGACATAAAAACGGGACTACTGAGGAGCCAGTGTGCCTCGCTGTCCTCAAGGTCTGAAACACCAATAATCAATTTCTGGACATATAAAATTGTCATTTAAAGTCATTTTTGCACCTGAAAACATATTGAAAGGTCTTCACATTGTTGATAACTAATGTCTCATCTTAAAACACAAAAGGACCTTTTCAAGACTGAAGACTCATTTGCTTTCAGTTCAGACAGAGCACCTTAAATGTGACCTGTCCGTTTAAACTGTGCTATTTTATGTGCCCTTGTGTCAGCAGCAAAAGCGTAAACTGAGACTCTACATATCCAACACCTTCAACCCTGCCAGACCAGACGCTGATGACTCAGATGGCAGCATTGCATCCTGGGAACTGCGAGTAGAGGGGAAGTTGCTGGATGACGTGAGTTCTGTTAGTCTAAAATATACAGTGCGCTCACACTGAGCAGCATAGTCACTTTTAAAGTGAAATATCTTTACAGTTTCCGTGATGCTGCTCCGCTGCAGGATGTTGTATTGTGTCATCTCTGGCGGATGAATTCAGCATGAGTCCTCTTAAAAAAAAAAACCTGAGATCACAATCTTCCCATTTAGTATGAAAGCGTGCTGGGTCGTTTTCTGGCCAGCAGTCACGCTCGCTAACGGTGTGCACAAAATACTCCAGACAGAAAAGGATCGGCTGGCTCGGAATATAAAATGAATAATTGATGTTGTGAAGAGTGTTTCGAGAGAGACTGTAAATGCAGCATGAAAAGCAGACGGATCTTACGTTTGTTTTTGCGCCGCAAGCTCCCCTTCAAAAAGCTCTGATGTTCTCAAGGCAAGGCCGTCATTTCACTGCAGTAGGAAGCATTTTGGTTTCACAAACCACAAATATTTCGGTTTGAGCTCGGAGGAAGTGGACCCTGAGAATGTCTAGCGTCTCACTCTTGTGGGTTTTTGATGAGTACGGTTGCTATAAGCAAAGACACGTGTGTGTGTGTGTGTGTGTGTGTGTGTTTGATGTGTCTGATTTTAGACATTAACTGACCACCTCTCTCTGCCTGTTTTACAGCCGGGGAAGCAGAAGAAGAAGTTCTCTTCGTTTTTTAAGAGCCTGGTGATCGAGCTGGACAAAGACCTCTACGGTCCTGACAACCACCTGGTCGAGGTCAGTTCAAACATGGCCGCCGCACCCGGTGCACAGAGGAAGACGCTAATTTAAGAACTTCACACCCACAATGTGATCATCTCCCTACCCGCTCTTACAGAGTTTTGAAGTGTTTGTCATGATGATCAGTGTTTTTGAAATGAATGAACATTTTAAGAGTATATTTATTGATTCTAAAGGGTCAAACAATAAAGGATAGAAGGGCATGAAAAGAAATATGAACAAGAATAATATGAATAAGAAGGTCTGATCAGGTGACACAAGCACAGACACCCGTGTGGGTGTGTAGCGGCTTTAACGTTAACGAAATCAGCGCCACCTGTGCTTTTCCTTCCATGTTCCTTCCTGTTAAAGCTGGAACTCAGCACTTTACCCCAATAATCATTGGTTCATTTGAAATCCAATGAGTCGGAGCACGGAGACGAAACAACAAAAACACGTGTGACCGTCCAGATTCTTAGAAGAACAGTTGTAGTTGTTGTAGAGAGCGATGAGGGGAAGGCCGATGCCGTTCTCATATCTGTACGTTAAATATGAAGCTGCCTTCGCTCGAGATAAAGACTGCAAACAGATGTAAATGTTGCCTAAACGTACCTGTTGGTCACTTCATAAATCAGTGCTTTAATTAATACAGAGCCTTTGTATGCTGCACAAATCAGTGAACCAGACTGTTCAGCAGTGACAGCCTTTTCATCGTTCACTGATGAATGTTATTTTGTGATGTCTGGTTTAGTCTGGACCTGCTATCATCACAACTAACCTGCTCCGTTTTTTTAAATTCCCATTGGATAAAGACAAAATAAAACAGATGAGAGACTGGACTGCCCTCTCTCTTTTATAATAAATAGATTTTCTTTCTCTACAGGATACGGTTATTTTATTTTATTTCAACATTACAAGGTTGCTTTTACATGCAGGTGTGAAAGCTGGAGAAAACAAGTGCTTACTTATTAAAAAACAATCATTAGCTGCCCTATTACTCTGCGTCTTCACAAAATGTATTGACTTTAAAAAACCCACCTTAAGAGTTTCAGAGTGAACATTATGACTTTTCAAGGTTCCTTCTTTTAAGAGGGTATTTTAGCAAGGCACTCAGGTGCTCTGCTTTGAATGATTTTCCATCAAAAGAAATTTTTCTCTACCTTGAGGTACAATCAGTACTTAATCTGTTCGGAGTCAGCCATTGGTTGGAGGAAAACGTTACTCTGTATTGCCAAGTCACTGCAATCCACTGTAGTGAGGACGGTGTATAAAGTGCTTATTCTTTTCAGTTTCTAAGCGGTTAAGATAAAATGGAGATGTAAATAGCATTTCATCTGCTGTTAAACACAGAGGAGGTTCTGACATGTGTAAACACAAAGACTAAAATACAGGATTTTTTGGAAACAGTTGTATTTGGCCGGGCTGATATTTACTTTTTCTGTTATTTGACGTCAAGTCTCCGCTGATAGTGTGATAACATTCAGCTGCACAGCCACATGGTTAACCTTTTGCTATCTTGGTTTCTCAGCACACTCTGCATGGCTGGTTTGCAAACATTTAACCTCTCACCAAACCACATACTTAGCACAACAGGACAAGATCAAGGCTGCTAGATATATAGGTGACTCAGCCCTGAAAACTCTCGATAATGTTAAATATTCAGCAACCGTCAAAGTTAAAGTTCAGGAACAAACATCCTTACGCGTTATTTCTTAAGAGTTTTACACTCATTAGCATGCTAACATCCTCACAGTAACACTGGTGTAACATTTACCATGTTAGCATGCTAACATTTGCTAATTGGCACTAATTAGTAATTAGTAGGAAATAGGAAGTATTGAACAAATTAAAGTTTTGATTGCTAGATGAAAAGCTAAGGGATCCCCAAAGTTATTATAATAAATCTTGAGGACAGCGTGTATGTCTCAACCAAATTATAAAACAATCCATCCAACAGCTGTTGAGACATTTTGCTCAAAACCACAAACGTGAACCTCTATTAGGAAAAAGTCCGGGGAGCAGCAAAGTCATTAAGACACATCGTCTAGAAACCATGAATGTCTCGTAACAAACTTCATGGAAATCCATCCAATAGTTATTTAAATATTTTCGTCGTGTCCAATACGGTGGATCGACTGACGGACAGACATCGTCGCTACTAGAGCCGCTAGCGTGGTTAAAGCTTCATCTGCTCCACCGGGACGGCTCTGGGTGTGGTTTGACCACATTTGACTCAAACTGCTGGCAACATAATTAAAGAACCACACAACTGTCATCACATTTTGATTCATATATCGTTAAAACTCTGATTGGTGCAGGAAATATGTGACATCACCATTTTTCCAGTGAAAGAAAATATAAAAAATTCTGATGCGTGTCCCTCATCGTGTATAACAAGAAGCTGATTGAGGGGGAAAAAAGGTTTTCAGGGTCCTTTAAAACACGAGTTAATTAGTGATTGTGATTCATCAAGTGTTTTTCACTGTTCAGTCTGATTCTGATTTGCTTGTTTCAGTGGCACCGCACGCCGACCACCCAGGAGACGGACGGCTTCCAGGTGAAGAGGCCGGGAGACGTGAGCGTGCGCTGCACTCTGCTGCTGATGCTGGACTACCAGGTGAGAAACAGACTCTGCTGTTGCGACCCTGCGTCTGATCTGTGCCACGAAGTCAGCAGTTGTGGCGAAGACCTGCAGGCCTCACGTCACTGATACGGACTCTAAAGAAACATTACAGAGCGCAATTAAGGCTCTTGTTTTCCAACCTGACATCCGTTTCCAAGCCAGGGGGAAAATATGATAAGGATGTCAGACGTGATGATGTAAAGGCGCTGAGGTGGGCGGTTGTAAAAAAGTGTAATGCGATTATATCGTTTCCACAGCCTCCCCAGTTTAAGCTGGACCCCCGCCTGGCTCGCCTGCTTGGCATTCACACGCAGACTCGCTCCTGCATCATCCAGGCCCTCTGGCAGTACGTCAAAACCAACAAGCTGCAGGACTCCCATGACAAGGAGTACATCAACTGTGACAAGTACTTCCAACAGGTATGGGACTCTCTCTGTGCTATAAATCACACTTGCGGTTGTGTCGTGAATACATCCCAGGAAAACGTGGCCTGCACTTTATTTGATATTTACCCTCATCTACAGATTTTTGACTGCCCTCGGCTGAAGTTCTCTGAGATCCCCCAGCGCCTCACCAACCTCCTCTTACCCCCTGACCCCATCGTCATCAACCATGTCATCAGGTAGATTTCTGTTTCCTATTCATACAAGAAGCATAATGTATAAGGATTAATATCTCTTTTTAGAGATGAAACAAGTACGAAGAAGAGTTTCTATTGTTTGTGTCGTGCTTCGATATTTGTGTTACGACGTATTAATGTACTGTTTGTCCCTGAAACTGTAGACAACTTAAAAAGACATTATATTAAAATAGCTTTAAAGGTTTTCTTTGTTTCCTCAGTGTTGCCTCAGGAGTTAGAAAATGTGTCTTAAAGTAGTGCTTTTCTTGCATTTCGTATGCTTGTGACTTATTATTCACTATACAAAAGAAAAGAAACATATAATATGGATTCAGTAATCCCGCAGGCACCAATAAATGATTTGCTTTGGAGGATTTATTGAGGAATCTCTCTCTCACGCTTCTGTAAATTAACGCTTTGGGCCGCGTCAGCGTGGATCCCAACGACCAGAAGAAGACGGCCTGCTACGACATCGACGTGGAGGTGGAAGACCCCCTGAAGAGCCAGATGAGCAGCTTCCTCCTCTCCACCGCCAACCAGCAGGAAATCGCCTCGCTCGACAACAAGGTGAGACCACTGGCGTCACAGAAGACGTGCTCCGGATTGATTCTACCTCCACCTTTGATGCTGTAAATGGCACCGAGGTGATGAGTAAGCTGCTAGTTTTACTGCACGTATCCTTTTAACGGCAGCTTTTGTTTTATTGCAGTGAATTTCACGCCCCGGTGTTTTAAATGTGGGAGCTATTATGAACGTTTGACCCAAGATTTATGTTTAACAGACACATTTTAACTTTTTTTTTGAGAATTCAGGTTTTTAGTAAGTCACTAAATCTTCATCGGGGCAGTAAATGTAAGGTTAAAAGACACCTATTCTTCCTTTGTTCTTCTAAACCCATCATTTCCAGAGGAACTGTGTGTTTGCTTTTTGTAAATGTGTAAATGTGAAGGGTTTTTTGTTTAGTTTTACTAGATTTTGTCTAATGTGGATATTTCTAATCAAGACACATACAATATTAAGATGTAGATGTTGTAGTTGTGCCTTTTCTTCTGTTGTTGCAGTTAAATGAATAAAAGAAACACTGAGATTCCTGCATCTTCCTGCTCCTCTTTCAGATCCATGAGACCATCGAGTCCATCAACCAGCTGAAGATCCAGAGGGACTTCATGCTCAGTTTCTCCAGAGATCCCAAGGGCTACATCCAGGACTGGCTGAAATCCCAGAGCCGGGACCTGAAGGTTCGATGCTGCTATTTATACGCACGCGCGCACTCCAAACATCTCGCTGCCTTTATGTTCTGGATGTTGGTGGCGGAAGGTCAAACGTAGAAGATGTAAACCAATTAAACCATGTTTATCTACGCCTCCGAGGCTACAATTTGGTGTTCAAGAGCGGAGTTTGACCTGACGATGATGTCACATGAAAGGTCACCACTTTAATAAGAAACAGAAAGAGAATCAATTGGTTCGAAATGCTGCTTTCTTTTCCCCAACTCCTGTATCATGCTGCACATTTGTCACATGTAATATAAATGATGATTGGTTACTAAGTCCTGTCACTGATGACCGTGCCTTCTCATTGGCTGTAGTTAATGACAGATGTGGTCGGGAACCCTGAAGAGGAGAGGAGGGCGGCGTTCTACCACGAGCCCTGGTCCCAGGAGGCCGTCAGCCGCTATTTCTACTGCAAGGTGAGGAAACGGCTTCCAGTTGTCTTTCACACGACAACGCTGCGTCTCCGCCTCTAGATGCTCGCGTGACGCATTCACGGGTTTTTCTTTTTTGTCTTCTCCTCTTTCCTCTTCAGATCCAGCAGAGGAGACAGGAGCTGGAACAGGCCTTAGCTGTGCGCAACACCTAAACCAAGGCCCTCCTGAATCTCTGCATCTGATTTCAGAGCTGTGTGTGTGTGTGTGTGTGTGTGTGTGTTTGCTATGTGCGTGAGGCCATCGCTGTAGTCTGGTAAAACCTTACACCTCTAAGAAAAAAGAAAGAAAACATCCTTTGTCTTAGCGAATGATGGTGCAGCTTCAGAGGTTTTTGCAGTGGTTTTTTTTTTTTATTAGAGGAGGAGGTTTTTCAACACGACGGCAGCGACGTGCTCGCGCGGGAGCCCGGATCTCCGCTCCCACGTGCGCGTCTTTGTTCCGTTTTGTGCAGGACAGCGCGGAAAAAATCAATAACCGCATTTTTTGCCCCCCCCCCCCCCCCCCGGAGGTCAAGGCCTCAGACCACAGGCATCCTCAGACTCACTGCCCGATAAACACAACCTCCTCTTCCTCCTCTGCTCTCTGCTTTTGTAAATACGTCAAGACCAACTCTGAACCGGCTGCTCTCACACACACACACACACACACACACACACACCACTTTGTTTTTAGGATTCTCATCTCAGAGTTTTGACGCTGCGTCCGACAGAAATGTAACTCGGCGTCACGATCGATGAGTCTTCACATTTGAAGTTTTCAGTTTTTTTGGGGTGTGATTGTAAGCGCGACTGTGTGTTTTCATTTGTTCTGGGGGTTTTTTTTCTTCTTCTTTGAAAGATTGATTAATTGCACCAGCAAAGTGGAGCTTACAGTGGGACACATTGGGTTGCAGGGAATCAGTGTCATCTATGAACCTGAGGTGTGGATTTCATTCGTGTTCGGATTTCGGTGAATTCACTGGAAAACATTGTGTCTCATTTCAGTCTCATTCGCCAGTAAACAGACTTCCTTCTACAGTAATTCCTGCAACAGTATTAGTTACCTGAACTAAAGTATTATCACCTTAGCATCTCAGTGTGTGTTTATGCAAAGAATAGTGTTTTAATGAAGGAGTAACGTGTATTGATCATCATAATAAGAGCTTTCTTTTCTTCCCTTAATCATGTTGGGACTTGATTAGTTTTGTCAGAGCCTCTCGCTGCCTCTTTCTCGTGTAGTGAAAGTCCTGAAGGTGTTACCAAAGGTTGCAACAAAAAGAAGAGAACACGATCACTGAAAAAAGAAGTGGGCAAAAAAAACAACTAATCCTCACCTGGGTTTAACAGAAATGTCCAGAGAGAATTTTACTCACAAATGTTTGCTTTTTTTTTTTTTTGGGCCAATTAGCCCTCAAGTTTTTGTAAACAAACCCTTCAGCTGTTACTGCAGCGAACACTTGAGCCCAGGTCTGGAGAACGTTGTCCATTTCTTCACTTCTTATGTTACATGAAGGAGAAAAATGAAGTTTTTTTCTTTTCTAGAGATGTGAATGTAAATATGTTGTTTTTTTCCCTTAAGAGGGCCGACTGTACAGTATACGACTGACTATCTGTGTTTGTTTTGGGTAGGTGTGTGTGTGTGTGGGGGGGGGGGGGGTTGTGTATGTGCGCTCCATGATTTTTGAATTAGTATGGCAGGGCAGGAATTTTAGTGTTACTCTGGTTACTAAATTGGGTTTGG
>JAVQJD010023341.1:0-15405 GCA_036023655.1 Nannoperca australis | reverse complement strand
GAACGTTGGGTCTTTGTGTGTGTGGAAGTTGGTCTCGACCGGCTCCATGTGATTGAGTGCCCTGAGATAACTTTGTTATGATATGGTGCTATATAAATAAAATTGAATTGAATTGAATTGTTCACGGACGGCTGCTGTCGCCAGTTGGAGAAACGTGCTTTGTAGGTAGGACTATGAATGGGGATGTCATTCTCTCTACGTAGCTAGCTAGCTGCTTAGCTATAGCGGTGAAAAATAGTCACAGAAAATGTCAACAAGTATGAATGAGACGGACAAACCTGTTCAGGTTGTTGTAGTCAACTTATAGAACTATTACATCTGCATTTATCTTGTTACATATCATTCCATATAAGTTATTTCAATGTGAAAGCAACAGACCAACTTTGACCAGTGAACATTGATCTTTATTAAAATTGCCAATTAAAGCCCTGTGGATTTGCTTGGCTTTTTTTTTTAAAGGTGGACCACTATTAGTTAAGACTTACAGGAAGGACTATAACTAAACAGGAAGTACTTTGACATGGTGCAGTGGCACGTAATGAGCCATGTTCAGTTCTTGACTCATACCGGGACTACTACTGCTTGACATTTTATTCAACTAATCATTTTATTCAATTCAATTCAGTTCAATTTTATTTATATAGCGCCATTTTATAATGATTTAACCAAACATAAATAAAAGAATGTGAATAAACAGACTAAACCAAACCATATACATTACTGAACTGACTAAAGACATAATTTACTTTTAATTATTTGCTCTCATCTAACAAAATGGAATGAGGTGATTTTGTTGTGTTTGTCAGCTCTCAGATGTGAATATCACAAACCAAAGTGCAACCATAGAAGTGTTTATTTTGTAAAATTATTTTATTAAACAGAACAAATCTATTTACAGCCAACCCACATTTTTGAATTACAAACATAAACAAAACCATTTACTACAGAAAATATAATAATGATCCCTGTCAGACAGATTTAGAAGTATCACAGTGACACTTCTGGGAAAATTCTGGTTTTAATTTGTCGTTATATGACTGCTGAGAAAATGTCCTTTGTTTTAATCCCAAAATCTTTTTTTTCTTTCTTCAGATAATTATAACCAAAAGCCCCAGAGTTATTGCACGACTTAAAAAAAAAGCCTGTCTCTCTGATGTTCTTTGTGTGTCACAGTAAATTAAAATGGAAACAAGACTCTGTTTGGTGTCAACAGAAAAGAATGTCAAATGCAGATGTAGAAGTATTTTTTTATACTTTGCTTGAACTGCTGCTTCGCTGTGGCACCATCCTCTAGAGGAAATGTTGGGAAAAATCTACTTTTGCTCTGTTTTCAACCAATGGTAGCCACAAGGAACGGTGTGGTAAATATAACTGTACAAGATACTCGATTCTGTTCTACTGTTTCATGTATTACAAAAAAAGGATTGTCTGTAGGACTAATGCAGAACAGATGCAGGTTAGATCCTTGAAGAGAGAGTTGGTTTTTTTGGATCCCACTGTATACAAAAATATTACAGGAAAAATGCTACATAAACACATACAGAGAGATCTCTTTCATTTTCTCAGCACAAACAAAAACCACAAGTCCTCATTTCAATTTCCAGTCATTAGGTAAATAACAGTGTGGGAGGGAAAGTTTCTCGTTTGCTGGTGTCACTGGTAAAGCAAAGTGTAACATGTAACCTATTAAGACCCATAGAGATCTACAAGAGATCTTAACAATTGTAGATTTCAGTTTATAATACACAATATTTAGTAGGAACAGGAAAAAAAGACCAGTGGAAACTCACTGCTCCAATGCTTTTATATTTAAATCATCTTTAAAGAAGTAGTTCAATCTTTTGGAAAATAGGCTTATTCACGTTCTCATACAAAGTGAGGTGAGAATATCATGACTGTGAGATAAGTACAGAGCCGGCAGGCAATAAGCTTAACTTAGCACAAAGACTGCAAGCAGGGGGAAACAGCTAGCTGGATCAGTCCAAAGTTAAGAAATCTGCCTACCATCACCTCTAACTTTCACTACTTAACACCACCTCAGCAAGAAAGCCAAAAAGCGTATTTCCTATAATGTCAAACAATTCCATAAAGAAATACATTTATAAAAAAGAATCTATAAAACAACAAAATAAACACAGTTCTTTCTGTACAAGAACATATTTCAAATTATGGACAGTTGACTTTTGATAACTAGTGTTCCTTCTATACAGCTAAGACATTAAACCCAGTGCAAAGAGAACATTTCATAGTCTCAGTTTCTCCTTCACATACTGCCAAGAGGCATCTATATATACATTAAATGACTACATCAAACCATGGTTTCCAAAAAGCATAAGACCTGGCACATGAACCATTATCCTTAAATGTTTTAATGAAATCAAAAATAGAACCATTTGAGATTAAATGGTCAAACTGCTTACCAATATCTTTGAGTATAATGTTGCTTGCATAAATGTGAAATATGCAAATTATGCATTTTAAAGTTTAAGTATAAAATGAAGCAGTTTTCGTGATCTACAACACAAGACTTGTTCCAATGGCACCTAATTTGTAGAACCCTATCTTCTGTTATTTGTAAAACAAAATTATGCTTTTGTAACTTTGAAAAGGGACATTTTTTGATATGCTTGTTATACCAGAGTGGCTTACTGGTTAAAAAGAATGATACTTGAATCATCAATATATCTTTGCTTGCCAAAAAGCAAAGCAACTTAGAACTTGCAGATTTTGGCATGGAGTTTGACATGAGGCCCTGTCATGGACTGAGACAGAAAGGGAACGGCATGTATCACAGTCAGAAAGAATCCGAACCGGCTTGTAAAACATCCTGATAGTTTGTCGGAGACATCAGTGTTCTGCTCTGGGTCTGTGGCCAAGGCTTTTTTGACAACACTGCTGAGAGATAGAGCAAGGAGTCTAGAGCAAGTTTTTTTCTCTTTGTCCATCTTCTGACTTTGTCCTCAGTTGTCCTTCATGTTCCCATTTAACGAACGAGATGAATAAATCTAAACTTCATTGAGTTCAGTGAGATGAATATTTAACTGGTCCTGAGATGAATTGTCAAAAATGATATGAGATGATTATGAAATTCAGATTTTTTTGATGACCAGAGTTCTCACAGTGCAAGTAAAGAAATCTACTTGTTGGCATAATCTTATCTTCATATAACATGTACTGTACTCTACAGAGGGGTTAGAGTGCAGAGAAACAAAACATGTGGAACATGTAGGAGCCTAGTGCTTTGCTCAAAGGCACTTCAGCTAAGACAAAAGCACTTGTTGCACATCCCTGAATACTTCAGAACAATTTCCAAGTCATAGATACCTAGCACTCTTGATAAGTAACTGAAAACCTCAAATATATTGTTCTCCAGCTGCCTCCTGCTTATCTGTTCAGCACACTTTAGCACCTAAAGTCAAAATGTTGCAACCTCTAAGCAGGACAATGCATTATGTCAGCATGGTTTTTGTCTGTACTATTAATTTAGATCAACAAACAATATATTGATAAAAAGCATGAAGCTTGAAGGGATACAACAGAAATGAGGAGTTCTATTTCTCCTTAAGTTAACTAACCCCAATTAGCAAATGTGTATAGTGAAAGTGGTATGTTATACTAGCTAAGTGACTGACAGTAGCAGATTTTGCAGTTGCTCAGGAAGACTAAACCTGCAACTAAACCTTCTTCCTACAAAAGGTGCCAAGAACTAGTAATCCATGTATATGTCACAAATAAATTCCCCCAAAACAATTACGTGGGTCATAAATTACCCAGGCTAACAAGTTAAAATACCTATCTTTCCAAGTCTAAACTAGCCATACTAGCCTGTAGCTATCAAGGAAAGCTGGTTAGCTAGCCAGCCAACTGTTCAATGCAGTGTTCAGGAATGCATCTAAACATTAGAATTTATCGTGTATCTAACAATGATTCAAATTAACCAAACCCAGTGCAGTATGCAAGGAGGTACATAGGAGAGATTAGATTTGAGAATTTATCCAGTGATACAGGCACTGTAATAGACAGCACTGCTGGCATCAGAAAGAGCAGATATAAGGGGGCTGCTCCCTTCATCACACCCACCAGCACCATTCAAAATGCTACTGACATCCCTGTTAATTGTACTGCTAACACTGCTATTCATGCTACTACAAACATTACTGCTACTGCGTCCACTCAGAACTTTGGACCCAGCCCCACAGCCCCCACCACGTCCGTAGGCCTCCTCTCGATTCCTTCCGACATTTACATACTGGTCAAATTCATGCCTGTCCACTTCGGACCAAAACTCAGCAGAGGAAGACCCCAAATGGCTGGAGGGCTCAGGGTTTGATGGATCTAAGTGCAAAGAAGGAGGGAAGGTTGGCGGGGGGATAGAGGAGGACGAGCAGGAAGAAGGGGAAGTTTCAGGTGGAGGTGAAAGCTGCCCCAAGTGAGAGGGCATGTAATATGAAGCATTCTGGGCGTTGCTCCCATACATTTGGCCGAAGTAGCTGAGAGGAGCAGTGGCTTGATGCTGCGTTAGGTTGGATTTTATCGGCTCAGGGAGGTTAATGGAGGGTTGGGAGTAGGAAACAGGGGGGGAGGAGTTGGATAGAGGTGGTGGGCACTTTACAGGACTCCTCAAGGTGATGTGGTGAGCAGAGGCATGAGTAGGATTTAACCTAGAGTTGACCGAATTTGACAAAACAGAGCTCATGCTTGAGGTCATATTTGACTCAATAGAACTCATTCTAGAATCGACTCTGGAACTTCTACCAGGACTCACACTGGAATTCATACTGGTGCCTAAACTGGCACAAACACTCATTCCTGAACTCTGACTGTATGTTGCTCCATCATGGATGGAGTTGTGATGACTATGGTTGTAATTATGGTTGTAATGCTGGTTATGATGGTGAATGTGGTGGTGGTACCCACTCCAACCTCCCATCCCTGCCTCCTCTTGCATATGTTGGGGGAAAAACACAGATTCCCCAGGTCCATCTTCCAGAATATCCAGAGGGGACATCTCTGGTGTGGGCAGGCCATAGCTCTCCAGCTCTGAGTGTCCTGGGGCCTGGATATCCCTGAAGTGCCCAAGAGAGGGCAGCAGGTGGTGGGAGTGATGGTGATGCGAAGGGTGGGCACCTGAATGTCCATAAGCAGCACCTCCAGAGATACTTTCTGCACCCAAGGGGCTGATGCCAGGTCCTATTCCAAGACCTGGTGCCCCGCCCTGGGCTAAGCTGTGAAGCAGTAGCCCTGGTTCAACCCGCTTAAGTTTTTTGGTGGTCTTTTTGCGGCGAGGCCTGTACTTGTAGTTTGGGTGATCCTGGAGATGCTGGACACGGAGACGCTCTGCTTCCTCCACAAATGGACGCTTATCTGTAGCACTAAGGGCCTTCCAAGACTGACCTGAAAGGTATAAGGAAGACAAAATTGAGCAAAGAAAGAAGGTACACAAAAAAGAATAGCTTTTAATCTCTCTCTTCAATCATCTAAATCAAAGTCTTCTACTACGTTTTCATCAGATTGTAGATTCTAGGGCTGCAACTGACTGATTAATCTGATGATTATTTCTTGATTCTTAATTAATTGTTTGGCCTACACATCATCATAATATTGTAAAAAATGCCCCAGACAATTTTCTAAAAAATCAGCTGACATATTCTAACTGTTTGTTATGTCCAACTAACTGTTCAAACCCCAAAGGTATTTAGTTTACTATCATGGCTGACAAAAAACAATTCATGTTTGAGGATTCTGGATGAAATCAAATTTCTAATGAAATTGCAACATTTTTTTGTGTCAAAATTAGCATTTTAGCAGTTCCTAAGTGGTGATGCAGAAGTCACTTGAGCTGTTCGAGGGTTAACTTAACTACAGCAGAGCCTTAAGCATATACACTGACATAATAAATACATTCAGGGCTAAATTTAGCACATAATATAATGTAAGCAAATATTGATTGATTCATTTTGATAATAAATTCCCTCTTTAAGACAGGTCCTGTGTCCATAATGCCTAAAACAGGCAATGTCTCTACATGTATGTGTGTTGTTCAAAATCCTGAAATAAATATTGCTGATAATTCAGCCTATAAGATATCCCACACAGCTTCATTTTGTGGGTGTTCTTAATGTCTGTCGCTGCTCAGACACATACACTGCAGTGAATCGAAGCCACCTGTCTGATGTATTTATACATTGCATTAAGTGCTTACATTTCCAGTTTGTCTTATGGTTTGGACACCAGCAGCCTTGAGATCTGAGATTGGATCTCAGAGTGCCGCAGATGAGCTCAGAGAAGCTGTGAATATTTGACATTGTATGACTTTGAAGCAGGGTAATATAAAGAAAACGTGGGGCAGCTATGGCTCAGGAGGTAGAGTGGGTCATCCATTGATCCCAGGGTTGCCAGTCCCCACCTCCTCCTATCCACATGTCCTTGAGCAAGACACTGAACCCTGCGTTTCTTCCGATGGAGGCTAGCACCTTGCATGGCAGCTCCATCACCAGAGGTGTGTGAATAGGAACACGTAAAAGCGCTTTGGTTAAAAAACGCTTTATAAGTGAAGTCCATTTACCATTTAACATGTTGCCTTCTAAAGTAACAGAAAAACAACAAATAATTGTACAATTATGGTACAAATGTTAAACGACTTCTGGCATTAACACATATTGTGTTACAAATGATTCAAATCTAATTTTACTAATTAATCAGACTTGTCCCACTTTTGGAATTTCATCAATTCAATAAATAGTCTATGGTAACAATTATACAAGTAAACATCTGACTGTCAGCTCTGTCTTCCAAAATCATGGCAAAATTAACAATGCAATACAAACCCCGATCCCACACTCCAAATGATTGGCTACTCTTAAATTGATACTCAATAATTAAATTAAATTAATACATCATGATATACTCAACCCAAAATCTTTTATATCAAATCATCACCCACTGCATCTTTAATAGGTGGTCATAAAACGTTTGTAGTTTCCTCACAGGTGGAGAACAGCATTTGTGGTCACTTTGGATTAATGTTGGTTACATTGGATTCCACGTTTTAACACAATTATGGAGTTTGGAACATAATGAGCACATGATGGAACACCGAGAAGTGATTTATGCTGCAAGAGATGTTTGAGAAGTTTCTATGGACATGGATTTTGTCTTCAACTTACTCTGCCTAAAAGACATCTTGACATCTAACATGTGAATAGGTACATAGGTTCAACAATAATCCAGCAAATTCTGCTCCCTTCTTACATATTACAGTTGGAGTATATATATATGTCTATATATATAGACATATATATAACTATCTATAAAAGGGCAAACCAAAACCAAGGGCTTGATGATCATGATGATAAAAGTAAATATAAATATAATAATATGCATATTGTGTATTCATAAATATATACATTTGTAAGACAGATTTTTTTTTTTTCATGCTAATCTGATGCTCTTCATGGTTTATATTAGTACTACTAGCTGTACTGAGACTACAGTGACTCAGATGGGTGGGGTTTGTCACACTGAGCAATATTAGTAAATAAAAAGCCGCTCAAACATGTAGAATGAAATATCTCAACGTCACATTATAAAACTTTTGTTTGATATGTTGGGTCTGACAATGTAAAGAACCCCCATTTCCTAAAACCATCTTCAGACAGATGATCTTAGCCCATTGACTTAGAATGGAACAAATGTAAAAAATGAAGCGGCCCTTCACTTCACTGGAAGTTTGGATGCCCTACATACAGTTTCAGAGGATTAGGCTTATTGTTCCTTGTCTTACCGAGCATCTTGCTGAGCACAGCGTTGTGGAGGTCGGGGTTCTGCACGGCCAGTCGCTTTCTCTCATCTTTAGCCCAGACCATGAAGGCATTCATGGGCCTGCGGATCCTCTGCTCACCCCCAACGGCCTTCCCGTCGACCGTGCCTGCCAACACACCTCCTGCCTGGGTCACGTCCGGACTCTGCCCCCTTGAACTGGGTGTGAGAGAAATCCTTGCTTCTGTCCTCCTCATGTTCCCGGTTCCGAGGCCATCGGGAGAACTGCAGTCCCCAGAGAGGTTCTGCTCAAAACCCATTTCAGAATCAGAAGCAGGGCTTGGGGTCCTGGACACCCAGGGGCCCCTCAGAGACACCCGACCGGCATGCAGAAGAGTCTCTCTAGACAAGCTGGGCTCGGTTAAATTCATCCCAGAACCGGGCTCAGATTCAACTTTTAGTCCAAGGGAAATTCTGCAAATGTCTGTCTCAGTTTGTTGGGTTGCAAAGTTCTGGAAGAAATTTGTAAATCAAACTGTTTCAGATGACGAAGAGAGAGATCAAGAGAGGATTCTGATAGATTTGGAGCACAAATCCCAAAGCAAAGCATCGAGATCTGAGAGGAAGGGGAAGACGAGGAAGAAAGAGAAAACAAACAAGTTGTGGTGCAGGATATTCCCCCTGAAAATGATCCACAATGACTCTGCCTTTTTCTTTCCCTCACTCCTTTTTTTCTCAAAAGACAACAGTTCTTGTTTGGAGTGTGGGGTGCTGCGGTTTGTCCAAAGCTAGATTCCCCTCCTTCACTTAGACCGACTCAGTCTGTCTGCCCTGTTTGAAAGTTTTGAAACTTGTGGCCAGATTTAACCGACCCACGCTGAGTATATATACTCCGCCCTGACCAATCACATAAATATATAGCTGGGGATTTAACCAATGAGACGACAGGCCGGCGCGAGGGGAAGAGATGATTGTGTGTGGGACACAAAGCAAAGGAGGGAGGGGGCAAGTCTAAACGTTGCTTCCCCCTCTTTCCTCCTCTGCGACCGCCACCCTTTCCTCCCCCCTGAAGCTTCTCACACACACACACACACACACACACACACACACACACACACACACCCTGTCCGTCTGTACAGGGAGATGTAATCAGAGAGGTTCCATTGTTTCTGCCCAACTGAGAATGGAGCTTCTCACACACAAGAATACACACATTCAAGACACACGCACGCAAACTGTAGCACATATACATTCACACATAAATGCACAGATACATACTCTAACTAATGCACACGCATGCAACAAGCACACACATTAAAATGAACCAACACAACACATGTATAATTAAGTTTTTACACAAATGAGAGACAAAACATGAATACACACACATATAGTACATGTTTCTTTATGTGTAAGTGAGGGCTTGCAGTGTGTGTGTGTGTGTGTGTGTGTGTGTGTGTGTATGTGTGTGTGTGTGTATTTGAGGGCAGGACAGTGGTAACACAGTCGACCACAGTTCCAACCAAAGCAATTAGTGGCTGAGCTTAACAACAACTCACTGAGAGAGAGAGAGAGAGAGAGAGAGAGAGAGAGAGAGAGAGAGAGAGAGAGAGAGAGAGAGAGAGAGAGAGAGAGAGAAAGAGAAGCTGGATTGGGGATATAGTTCCAGGATTGATTAATGCAGCAACACCCCGTTGCTCGTATACAAGACACTAAACTGCACTCAAAAGGCACTGTGACTGGCACTGTGGGTGCTGTAGTGATTAAACGATTGGTTGCTTAATCATTTATTCAAACAACAGAAAGTTAATCTGCAATTTGATAATTGATTCAAAATTTTAATGATTTATAGAAATAGAATTGCTGTTTCTCTTTGTTTGATGGCACTGTGACCAAATACCTTTGAACAAATTGTGCAAAAACCACTGTACTTCTCTACTGCATCACATACTATCACATCACGTACTAAAAGTGTGGTGCAATTGCATACAAAGTCAATGGAAAGACTTTTCTCTAATTGTCACGAGCTGAGGCAGACATGTTGAAAATGTTGAGGAAAAACACATCAAAGTGAAATAATCTGTCAAAGTTACCTTTTCATTGTACAGGAAAAAAATTGTCCACGCACTGACTTGGCTTTCATGTGCCAGTCAGAGAATCCGAAATCATGACAGCCAGCCACTGAACAGTGTGGCATTTATGAGCAACTTTGAGGAAAATGAATTCCACAAGCTGCATTATTAACAAATAAGTGCATGATGAAAAAAAAAAGTATAATGACCCCCTGCACACACACACACACACACACACACTTTCTTTCCTCCCTACGCCCTGCTCCAGGGGAGACTGCTGCGGCGTCTCAGAGCCTCCTGCTACACTAACCAGGAACTACTCCCACTTACCACTGATGTCCCAAGCTTCCCATGTGTGTGTGTATGTGTGTGTGTGTGTGTGTGTCTGTGTGTGTGTGTGCATCTGCTGCATCTTTATGTCTTTATGTCATTGTTTATAGTGTGTAAGTATAGTAAGTGTATCAAGGTGTGTATGTTTGTATGCCTAGAAACAACACACATTTAAGTTTACAGTTGATCAGAAACACAGTGAAGACTTTCAAAAGCTGACATCTTATTTTAAAAAGCACACATCAAGACAAACATTAAAACATCCAATATTGCAATTGAATCTAAAGATAAGTCTTAAAATGGTGAATGGTTAAATTATAGAGCATCAAACCAGCAATAATAATACATTTAAATACAACAATAGAGGGTTAACCTTGAAGATTTATACTCACTCTGATCTGATCATTGCATGCACAGGTATACTCAGTTGTGGACATGTAAAGGAATAGTTCAACATTTTGGGAAATACACCGATTTCTTTTCTTTTCATCAGTGAGATGAGACGATTGACACCATTCTCTTTATTTTAATAAGACTTGCATGGTGGAACTTTTTCTTTAAATAAAAAGAACACATGTACCATTGCACCTGTACAGAGACCAACATCGGTGCTATTTAACTGAATCTGTGAACTAGTTTTAGCATTCCCTCTGCATAAAATGTTTTTATTTACATTTCAGTTTTTTTAAGGTTTAAAAAGAAAATTACTACTTAGCTTTAGAGGTGCAAGTAGGTGTATTTTTGAACTTTGAACAGAAGCAAACCAGCTGCTTTCTGCTGCTTCTGGTCTTTATGCTAAGCTAGGCTATGACCTTCTTGCTCCAGCTCCTCACTGAACAGACACAGATGAGTGTGATATCAATCTTCTAATCTAAATAAACTTATTATAAACTTATTCCCCAAAATGTTGCACTATTGCTTTAATTTTTATTAACATAAAGCATAACATATATGCACCATGAGGAAACACCACATCGCCTGACATCCAGGTGTTCTTCACCTCATCTGTTCTTATATCAGGACACCATGGAGTTCATTATCATTTAATGTCTCATCCCGTGTAGATATTTCTATAACAAAACAGGGAGGAGCCTGTGTGTGTGTGTGTGTGTGTGTGTGTGTGTGTGAGAGAGACAGTGTCGTGGCACCACACCTTTGCCACAGAGGAAATTTGGCAGAGACTCCAGACTTTGTGGCGAGAAAGAAAAGAGAGACAGAGAGAGAAAGAAGGAGGCAGGACATGGCGAGGGGGACATTTTTCCTTACAACTCCTGATAATACACACACACATACACACACACACACACACACACACACACACAAACACAAACAAACACGCACCCGCATTCTGGACAAGAAACCAAGACACAATGGCATCGTAATGGGTGTGTTTACTGGTGTGTGTGTGTGTGTGTGTGTGTGTGTGTGTGTGTGTGTGTGTGTTTGTGTGGGAGAGGTCATGTTCACACACTGTTCTATTTTCGAACGCGCTGAAGGAGGGAAGTGTGTGTGATGAAGGATGAGAGACACACACACATACACACCGTTAACACGGGGCGCTGCGGGAATCCCCTACTTCTTTCACCCACTGACACACGCACACACACAATTGCATAATGCACAAACTTCACAAAAGATGCAACACATACAATCAAACACACATAATTTGTATGACCTTTGACCTTTCAATTTGGGATTTAACAACCCTTGGTGAGCTCTCAGTAGCAGGAAAAAAAGACCAGAATATTTACAATATCATTTTTATTTTTTAAAACTGATTCAGATATCTTGGCCACTGAAAATTCTCAATTGTGATTGGCTGGTAGGTGTGGATTAACTTTTAGATGCCTGACACCTATGACATATGTGTTTGTTGCAGATCTAAATGAATGTGCCTGTATTAATATGTGAGGACAGCACCAGTGATGGTTAGTTAAAGAGCTTGGATCTAAGGCTATCTCTGTAACCACAAACAAATAAGATAAATGTGAGAACCATTAAATTTCAAATGTGTTCAATGTTTCTGTGAATCTGGACATCCAAATCAACTAATGGCAGGACTATGTTTACTATGTTCACCATCTTAGTTTAATTCAATTCAATTCAATTTTATTTATATAGCGCCATAGCATAACAAAGTTATCTCAGGGCACTCAATCACATGGAGTTTAGTGTGTGGTCGCATGCTAACACTTGCTAATTAGCACAAACCGCAAACTACAGTTAAGAATAATGGGACAAATTAACACATTGACCTGATGATAGCGCCAAAGTGATTGCAATTCATCCTCAGGGGGAACACATGTCTATACCAAATCCGTCCAATAGTTGTTGAGATATTTCACAAAAAAACACAAATGTTAACCTCATGGTGGCTCAAGAAGAAAAGTCAGAGGATCGCCAAGTCAGTAGCATTCATCCTTTGGGAACCATGAATGTCTGTACAGAACTGTATGACAGCCCATTTAATAGTTGTTGATTTGTATTTGATGGTCAACTGTGTTAAAAGCAGCACTTAGATCTAATAAAACTAGTACTGAACTGTTCATCTTCAAGTCAGTAGGATTAATCCTCTGGGGATTATTAAAGTCTGCGCAAAATGTCATGGTAATCCATCTAGTAGTTGTTGAGGTATTACACTCTGGACCAAAGTGCTGGGCCGACTGATAGGCAGACATTACCAGCGCCATCCCTAGAACCATGCCGCTAGCTTTGCTAAAACTGGTTATGGAATAAAGTATGACAACTTGACAAAATTATCTTATTTAAGATGCCTGTGTGGTAATCTACAGAAGAGATCTTAAAATGAAATACAACAACAGAAAACCCCAAAAGTAGGTGAGAACTGCTCTATAATTTGAAAAAACTGGGAAAAAGTAGAGAGCCAATCTTTTGTGTGTGTTGATGACAGTGAAGGGCCTACAACATGCACAAAGCTACATTAAACTACATAAAGTTTATTTTTGAGAGCTCTGGTTTATTTTCCGATTTTATTTTCGATTTTACACCCTGCTGACGATGCATGAATAAACCTTATTTTCTTTTTTTAGGTAATTATTATTTTTTCACTTCAAGTCTATGGCATGCTGAGTGGGCTCCAAGATGAGTTTCACGACCCCATGAAACTCACTCAAAACCCACTGTACAATTCAGAAGATGCTGCTCAACAAGAAAATGAGTCTGCTTTTATTGAATTTAGCTTGTGTCAGATGTCTCCATGGTCATTTATGTGTTCATGTGTGATGTTTTATGATCCAAAAATACATGGGCGTGGTTGAAAAGAAATGTTTTTTTCCTAAATTCCCCTCAAACTGGAGGTTTCTATAAACCTTTACATGCTGAGTCAGTTTCAGGGTCCTGGAGTGTATGAAAGTCACTCCAAACTCTGATTGAGTCATTTCATAAAGTGTAAAAATTTGACTGCTTTTCCAAACTGCTGTAAAGGCTGATAAACGTTTTTCCCCTTTTGGAGACAGAAACAGTATGAAAACATCACAGCTTGCTTTAAAGCCTGTTGCTCAGACTCTCCAAGGCTGCAATAAAAAAAAGTTTTACAATCTTGTTTATTGTTCATTTATGTATTTGTAAGAATTTAATTTGGCATTCAAACTATAAGATTTACATTAGAAAATAATATTGATGTTTATTTAATATTATGCACAGGTCTTTTAAACCTAAACACTCATGTTCACATACAGTATTAGTATCATTTTTCAAAATACAGATGACATGGGAATTATGGGAAAAAATTGAATAAATGAGTAGAGACATGTATTGCATGCAGATGCTTCCATACAGGGCACAAGGAGTCACTGAATGACTAATCACAGTCATAAAAAGCTTTATTGTGCATTGAAATATGATGATATGTGTCTTAAACCTGGCTCACGAGTGAAAACAGTGCAGTAAGATAAGCATGAAAAACAAAAGAGAATTCAGTAAGAGACATCTTTTCACTTTCTCTACGCAGATGTAGTTTCATTTTCTCCATCCAGATCGATCCCGCCAGTCCGGGGTTTGAACCAATGAACTTCCAGTCACAAGCTTGCTTCTCTAACCTTTAACTGTCCATTGTCCTTTTAGCCCCTTCCCCCTTTCCTCCTCATACTATTTGAGACCTGACAGTTATTTAGTGGCTATGGTCTGACAAATTACCGTTGATTGATTCTCTGTAACAGCCATTAAAAATAAAGTTTTGTCCGGTCAGTTTCCTTGGAGCAACACAGACACTGAACATGTTTCTACCTGCTCACAGTCTCTGAACAAGAGCGTCAAGCGTAACGCCTAAAATACAAAAAGGAACAAACACCAGCTCGCTTTCTAACTTCATCTTAAACTGTGAGTAACCCAGAGACAATCAGCATCCGGTTGCACTGTCAGCTATCTGTCTGTCTCTCTGTCTGTCTATTCATAGCACTGCAGCAGAGCTTATCATTTGCTATCCTGTAATTAATGCACTGCAGCACCACAGGACAATATACGACCTTTCCCACTGAACACAACGCCTCTGTTCTCTAGTCGAACACTTGTTTTTGTCTCTCATGTCCTTGTCCTCTCTTTTTCTCCTCGCCCCTGTCATTTTCTGTCTTTCTCTTTACTGAATCTCACGCTAGTATTCTCACAACACTGCCTCCATTCTGCCACCTTGACACCTCTTTATTATACTCTTTTCTTTTCCACTCATCTTCTCTCAATTCTATCCCTTCCAAAGAAGCATAATTTGCCTCCATTTCATATTTGGGTGACAGGAAATCAGGAAACTCCCATGTTTTTTCTCAGAATTTGACCCACATCCAGGAAGCTAGCGGCAAGGGTCGGGAGATAAAGCAAGGATGCATTGTGGGAAAGTAACCTGTGGGCCATGTAATGTCACGATAAGGATTATATGAGTCATCTTTTATGATGGGTAGATCAGTAACTCAGAGGTTAGAGTAGTGACCTTATAGATAGAAGGTCCTCCTGTAATGTGTGCATTGAGAGTAAAAATTATTTAAACTGCTATCTCTACTTCAATTCAGTTTTGTTTATATAACACCTTATCATACCAAAGTTATCTCAGGGCATACTAGGCAACTATATGGTCTAAAAAAAGCATAAAACCTAAACTGATTCCTCAAAAACTGGTGTGTTTTGATATATATATGAAAAAGAATGACACATATTCTCATAAATCATAAATCAGTCAAACTAGAACACACGTAAGTCATGTAAATACCATTAAAATCAACTAAAGCAACTTACTCTT
>JAVQJD010023339.1:0-11385 GCA_036023655.1 Nannoperca australis | reverse complement strand
AACAAAACAGACAGCACAGTGTGCATACACACACACACACACACACACACACACACACACACACACACACACACACACACACAGTGCTGTTTCAGAGACAAACACAAGAGAGCTCACACATGCATTTCACCTTTACTGTGTCTCTCATTACCAGATGAAACCAACCGTACATTGATTCACAAAATGGAAGGGAAGAACGCATTAGTGTATAATCACTGACTCCTGCATCGATTGGGGGGGTGAATTAAAGGGCAAAGCAATATCATCAGTTGGTATAGGCCTTTGCTACACACAAATTACAGCTTCAAGGGGAAACAAGACTACCTTAACCTTACTGTCTACCAGTGAATATAGCCTAGCCTATGATGAATGATAATAACAATAATAATACAGTGGGAGACATTTATGTCCCTAGAAAACCCACTTGCTTTGAATGTACTCTCAAAAACTTCTATAACACATCTGCAGATGAGCATATCAATTAAGGATCACAGTGGAAGTGTGAACACCTGGGATTCTAACTAGAGACCTTCAGGTCATTAGTCTATTTGCCATTCTGCTAGACAGTGACACACTAACCACAAATAGCCTGAGAACAGACAGACAGTATCATTAGCTGTGGCGTGCTAAAAAGTGCTACTGGATTCAGTTTGGGGAATACATTCAATGTTTTGCAAATACATGAATATATGAATGCTGAAGCTACATTTCGGCACGCAGTGTCATTTAAAATCTTTTGAACTTCTTGATTGAGATTTGAGTTACAAAGAGTTGGCAGAAAGCTGAAAGCAATAACGCTTCAGAAAGAGTAGCATCTGTGCATCTGCCTGGCTTAAAGTATTTAGTATTACATATTATGTATCTTTCTTAACACCAATGCACAGGCAACACACAAGGCAACTTCTGTTGTAAGAGTAGTTCATTACTTGCAACTTTTTTCCCACAGTTCCAATCAGAGCAAATAAAAGGACATGGGTTAAGGTATTAAAACACAGCTTTAAGGACTATAGTAAACAAATTTGCTCATGAAGCCTAAAGGCAAAAAGGCCAATTGTAGATCACGAAGAGTCAACTGTCACTGTGTACTGTCTAACATGAAGTCACATACACTCATTGAACTTCCTTGAATTTCCTGGAAAATATCTCATCTTTAGTGGGGACCCCATGCTGCATTAGTGAGGGTAGCACAAAAGTCTAACCAATGAAGTCATCACAAATGTTTTAACAATCCTGTCTTTTAGGCTGTTTTGCCCAATCTGAAATAACTTTCTCTCCATAACTGACAGCTGATTGGGTTGAACTTGCCATTGATTCCTCACCGTCTTATGTCCTGCCCAACAGGAAACACATCACATTAAACAAGAGTTACTTGCTTTGAATGGGACCTGGTGTGAGAAGCTCACCTATGAGAAGTGCTGTTCCAACTGCTAACCCACCACCTGTTTGTGAAGACAAAAAAATATCAGGCACATATTAGGGACACAGCAAGCATTATAACATAGAAGGAAAAGTGCCAGTGTTACTAATAACAGTAATGATGGCTTCGTATTTAAGTGTCCCAGTAAGCCATGACAGTGTGACAATGAGCAAAATAGCAGGACCCTAAAACTGGAGTGGCTAAATGGAATTCAGCCATCATTCATTTTATTATTTACACCTTTGATGTTCCCACTGTGACATGTCAAAATGCTGTCTGTGATTAATCAGCTAAGAGCATTTCAGGCCAGTCTCTGCTTTATTACATTTAATAAACAAAGAATATTGTTTTCTTTTTTCACCCCATCTAACCCATAAAATGGGTTCTGTTAGACCTTACTCCTGTGTGCCAGTGCAGGAGAGTATAAGAGGTCTTAAGATGTTTACGCTGGGAGATCAAAAACATTTGGATATTTATACAACATATATATATATATATATCTTGTCAGACACATATTTTATGAGCATCTCTGGGCTTACAACAACCCAAAGATGCAAGATTTAAGTTATTGCATTAAAATATGGCCAAAAAAACCCCAATCTTGTTTGACCTCATTTTAAAGATTTCCAATGTGTCCTCTTTACATTCTAATAGTTCAGGAACAATCAAAAAGTGATATTCTTCATAAATGCGTGCACCACACTAACAGTAAATTGCTGCATTTACACCGATAACCTCCTCATCAGTGCCCAGCTATACCACTTGTTCAACCGTTATGAACCACCAATCTCATGTCAACTTAAAGAGGTTGTCATTTGATATCGATTAGGCCGATTTTGGCGGCCTTGATACTGAAACATCGCATGCCACTTTTAATAAAACATTTGTTGTTCTAAATGACAGCTGTTACATGATGATGCATTGAGATTAAAAAGTACATCTTTTGGGGGGGGGGGGGTTATTTTGGTCCTTGGTGGCTTAAATCACATAGAGTTGAAAATGCTAAATTACTGGCATCAGCTTAAGGAGAAAAATCTCTATAGACACAACAAAATTCCCGTGGGTGGCCCACGGGAATTTTGTTGTGTGATCAATTCACTGTAAAATTAGGTAAGTGAATAGTTTTCGACAAAATATGCCTGAAATCTGTATAGTATCCATGATATTAACGTTAACTTCCACACATTTAGTAGTTTGTCTTGTCCCTGCAGCAACATAACTCCCTATTATGTGTCAATACATAGATTTTCCATTTGAGAAATTCATTACACTGATATTTTGTAACTAACGTCAGTGTGACTAGCTAACGGTACACAGAGAAACAGTTAGCCTGTTTAGCTAGCGCTAACGTTAAATCTCAACAGCAGACTGACCGAGCAGATAGTCGAGTGACGTGACACCAGTCGAAACTAAGAGTTGTCCATTTTGAACCGAGGGTCTGGTTCCAGGTATGGAGATTAACTTGCTCCTCGTTTTCTTCTGAAAACTCGTAGTACTGAACGGTGAACGCTCAGCTGAGGGTTTACCCACACTGCTCATGGGAGCTGCCATACTGCCTGTAACGTGGTGACGCCTGGTAATGTTTTGGAGCGTGTTGCCCAATCAAAGGAGACTTTGGTAGCGCTTGACCAATAAGGGCAGCGATTGTTACGGGGCCGCGTGTGGAAGCTGTCAAAAGGAAGTTCAATTTGTTATGGTAAGTGCATTGTCGGATCATTGAGTCACACTCAGTGAGTAGGTGAGTATTACCGTGAGTCGCCTGTTATATGTGGATCCTGTTTACATAAACGCGAGTTTACGTGTTCGTGACAATGGAGCAGGTATTCCATGCCACAAAAAGTCACCTAACGACTGGCTTTGTGCCGCTATGATCTTGTTGGTTCACTGCATAACATTACATGTTTTACAGAATCAGCTCCTTTGTTTACAATCACAGCCCATCTCCTGTTTAGCAATCAGATTAGAACAATATCGTAGATGTATACGAGGAGAGCATAGACTGCACATGTAAATTGGTAAATATAAAATAAATACAATACAACACCTTTTATTTTTAATTCCAAATGTTAACACAAAAGTACAGAAATGCTTGGTGCCAGTATATTACTGAATGGCCAAAGAGTATGTTGTGATGTTGGCCGCAGTGTATCTATATGTAATATATTAAGTACTGAAGTTGTTGCATATGAAGTATGCAAGAGACTAGGCTACATTACAATAGCTGCTGTGCTAATTTATCCCACCGCTATTGTATTTAATTATATTCTGTTCCCTGTCAATGCATGGCCATTATAAAAACAGAATAAATCACTCTGTCAATCCACTATTTTTTACATCCTTACGTCATGGTAAGTCTCATGTAATGTAATGTAATATAATGTAATAAATGGGTCATCAATTGTAGTTGTATATTTGCATCATAATACAGGGCAGCTTCATGTGCCTGTGCACGTGGTAGCAGCTCTATGCAAATTGCTATATGTTTTGCATTGTATTTATGGTTATATATAAAGTGTAGTCATTTTAACCCGACAGTGTATATGGATCCCTGTGCATCACTTACTCAATCACATTCAGTTTAGACAGCTTAGCAGGTGTAAAGGTGAGGGGAATATTAGTAGGAAGCCACTGCAACTCAAGGGTAGCTGTGGATAGACGTAGTGTGCACCAGCATCTTTTGAATTGCCCTTACAGTGTTAAAGTTGTGAGTAGTGATCACAGGGTTATGGGCACGAGGCTTAAAGTTGATAAGGTCAACACAGACTATTCCTGCTTATTCCTGGTCTACAACTATTTGGTGTAGAGTGTAACCCGATGATGAACTGCTGGTATTTTCCAGTTGTCGTCTTCTTGGAATGGTAAAATAGGGACATATCATATCATATGTTGAGCAATTTTGTATTTTAAACACATACTCTTTTAGATTGTAGATTTTAACCATGTTTAGAAAGTTTTTTTTTTAAGGGCAGTAATTACATTTTATATAAGCTTTGACTCAGTTGACTCTGTCCTTATCTCTAGAATGCATTGTTAAAATTATTTAAAATAACAAATTGGCAGTCAAATGTGAGCCTATTTTACAACACTTAATCAAGTTTTGCAACAGTAGAATCTATTTAAAATAATTGAGCACATTGTGACTGTCCTTCTGTATGCTGAAGTCTCCAACATTAACAAAAATCTCTTACATGAGTTTGTACGGGAGGATCAGCACTAACATGTGGAATGTAAAGCAGCTAATGGACCTTTTTTGACCACGTAGGCTTTTTGACATGTCACAGTAGGAAAAGCACAGGTGTAAATAATAAAATGAATGATAGATGAATTCCATTACGCTGCTTTGGTTACAGGGTCCTGGGATTGATTATGCTGGCTCACTGTCACACTATTATGTGTAACGTCAATAGAACTGAGCCACTGTTAATGTTATTATCAACACCTGGGCTATTAACACCTGTGCTTTTCTTAAAAAATGTCTGCTGTTGATGGCAATGTAAATGTCCGTCACATATCTCTAGAACTACATTACATTACATTAGAACTATGAATGTTCGGTCAGATTAGGGCAGGGCAAAGGCCAATTTTCTTTTGTACTGCATAATGTCCACTATTAATGCTTGATGCCTGATGAGTGATCATTGTAATCCTTAAGACAGCTGTAAAAAACGTTGTGTGGCAGAGAGAGGCCAGGGGCAGCGTAAGATCACAGGATACTGTAAGGCTCCGGAGGAAGCAATAGCCCAACTGCTCACTTTACAAATGCTCTCAGCAGAAGCAGTCCTGCTGTTTTGACAGCCCTGTTGAGATTTATGCGTGCTGACAGGAGACCAAGGGAATATATCATGACTGACAACACTGGGCATTGTGGAAAGCCTATATGAGACAAATAAGATGCGCTGACTGACCTGCATCTCAGAAGGAGGAGAGCCTGTTTCAGCAGTGCAACGTGCAGGATGTAGGAGTACATTGCTGTGAAACTTTGTCCACATCCTCTGCACAGTGCCAGTCACCTGATTTTACAATTCTCTTGAAGCCAAATTAAACCCTTGGACTCTGTAGCACAACTCAGTTTGTGGTAGTGTAAACACAGCAGCCTTACTGTTCAAAAATAACACAATTTCCCCCTTTATTTCAATGTCATCTGTTCATGTGTGTGTTTTTCTCCAGTGTTTTTGTCAGTTTAATCAGTCTTTGTATCTGATTGAACTGTATAATGGCAGCAGTCATAACATGTCAGACCTTTCCTGGACACACTGTTTTGGTTTCTTCAGTCTAATTCTGCCATCGGTGTGGAACTGCGAGAAGCAGTAGACTTCTTGTGTCCGGGGGATGCAAGATTATCATCAACATGCACCGTATTTGTTGTGTTAGTGTTGAAAGTAAAGTAATATTTTAAGGGCGTGAGTACAATAAGCATAGGATGGGTTTTGTACACAGGGTTGGTTCAGCAAATGTTGTCTAAGGATTGGACTTTTTCCATTTATTCAACATTCCGAATTTTGAATAGCTTTATTTTGATATCCTGAGATGTATTGCAGATGTTGCAAAGTCATATTTAGCTTAACCTATAAAGAAGTTGACAATGAAAATAGTTATAAAACATGCTAATTTAGAATGAAAGGAAATCACATTCTTTAAAAAGATAAGCTCGCTTTTAGGCTGAGATGTCTGTCATTAGCTAGTGTTAAAATATATCAGGCTTTGTCATGAGCTGGTGAGTGCAAAACACAAACTCCTTTGTAAATCTGATACAACACCAGATAAGATCTCTCAATTCTCTCAGCACCAGGCCAGCACCAAGCATTTGCTTGTGGTCAATACAATAAGGCTTAGCGGCTGATTTTTCCATTCTATGTAATTGGCTGGGGACTCTGTCAACCCACACTTCCTTTCAATTCATAGCAGTTGTATTCATATCACTTGGCTATTATTTGCTCTGGCTGACCCATTGATTGTAGGTTTAAACCCTCAGCTCCTCAAATAGTAACCTCGCTCAGCTGTTTCACGGCTGTGTTGCCGCTAGCAACAATGAAAAGAGCAATATGGAGATCAGTCGCTTCAATTAATCCTCTGATAGAAGGCAGACCTAGAAAAGATGGGGGCTAGACATAGTTTTCTTTGACTGGGACTTTTACATCTGTCACTCTCCATCCAGCCAGGTGCCTGTGTCTAAATCAGCAGGATTATCTTTGATTGGACTGATAGTTGAAACAGACCCCCCCCGGTTGCCAAATCTCCCCCTTTTTATAGCTTGCATTAAGATCAAATCAAGCTTTGCGCAACAGGACTAATGCCCCACCCTCCTCTGCCTTCTGCTGCCCAGAGGAAGACATCAGAGGTGGGATTCGTCCCCTCTCCGGTGCTGCCTGCTCCTCCAGACTCCCTTCCATCTGGAATCCTCAGGGAGAAGAAGAATATCTGACAAGGGGCTTGTAAGCCTCTTAGCCCCCCTGTTGCCCAGCTCTCTCTCAGCCCATGTTTTCCTAATTTAGTTGTGTAAGGAGTCCACAGCAAGGCCCTTATGCACTGTTTGGATTGAGATTCTCTTTGTGGTTCTAATAGACTGGCCATGTATATCAATTAACACTTCTCAGCCAATGGCAGCTTCAAATCTCTTGAGACCAGGAGCGGTAGTTCCTTTTTGAATATTGCCTTATGTCTTCAATAATGTGTGTTTAATTAGGTATCATTGTTGATCAGCTGTTATTGACTTCCCTTTATTTTCAATTCAAAATTGTTTCCTTGCTGTTCCGACATTAGCTGTGTTTCCACTTAAGTATTTCAATGATAATTAGCAAAACTCAATGGAACCATCTGTGTAACCAACAGAAACATGTCACTATTACAACTTCTAATGCTGATTTTAAAGCAGAACTTTTTATCAGGATATAAACTATGATGGAAATATATTTTTTATAGTAATCACAAGCTTTAAGAAATGTCTGTATCTGTTGATGCATTGGCCACCAATCTTGATTATATGACAATTTCCTTAAACATTAGAATATTGCCAAGCTCACTTCATTGTTTTCATCTTGAGGAAGCATCACATTTGATGTTATGAAAGAACAATAACAACTGGTTCAATGCTTATTAGTTTATGAAAGACTTTTTCCATTTTGTTGTGGACGTGTCTGTCATAGAGACGTTCAGGAAGTCTCTCCATTCCTGCCAATGCAGATAGCAGAAATACACCTCGTTCACATTTTATTTTAGCTGTGTCTCAAATTGTACACTCAAAATGCTTTTGACAGCTGGGAGGACACCGCGATAGGCGTCCCCGCTAAGGCTGCACTTTATGCTCATGTTTGGTATTGCAAAAAATTAGTTTTGTTTTCTTTCCATTCATCTACTTGTGATCGCTATGCTCTGAGTGAACGGGGCTCCCTCAGTAAGAGGATCACAGAGTTAAACACACAATGAGGTGTTTCCATCAGCAGCTATTCATTTGGGATCCCCCTCTTTTCCCCACTGTAGCGCTGTTCTGTGACCGCGGGAGGCCGGTGGCCACAGATGGTTCTGCAGAGAGGGCTGCTCTGGCTTTCTTTGTTTTCCCATGAACATGTTTGACGTGTAATCCTGGATTAACAGAGACTTTGTGTTAATTTACAGCTGTAATACAGCATTCAATTAATGTTGGTACTCCCCAACACACACACACACACACACACACACACACACACACACATGCATCGGGTATTAGGAGAAAGAGATAGTGTGGGTTGCCTGACTCTTTGCTCGGGGGAATTAGAAGTAATAGAGATCCAATCAGAGGTCTCTGTGGATGTCCACCTCATTTTGACTCCCAAAGGAGTCACTGCAACTCATATATACACTTTCAATGAAACACATAGGTAATGCTATTGTCTGTGCACATTCACACCACATGCGCACACACACAGGCACACACTATCAATGACAGAGGGTGCCTCAGAAAACCAGGCGGCTGCATATGGACTCTCTTGATATCAGTCACTGGCTGTGTGATCTTGTTATGCAAAGTCCCTTAATCCCTACCTATGATGAATGCATGCTGGAATGGAGGGGGGAGCTGAAATCGAGATATGAGGGCAGCTGTAAGGGAGGCTGTCCACTGTGCTTTGCGAATGAGTGCTTGCAAAGAGATTCCTGATCCCCAGCCTAGCAGAAGGAAGAGCACATGTGAGATCATTTCTGAGAGTGCATTACAGTACGGCGATGAGAGAGATGCTGGTGGAGGAAGCTGAGAGTCAGACAAACAGAGCTGAACATGTCGCCTTAGTGCAGACCTGAGATTCACATTAACCTTTAGACCACTTGCTTCCCAACAGAGGAATTATAGGGCCAGAGGTGTTATTCCACCAGCTGTGGGAAGACTGAGTTTGTAGTTCCTGTGGAACAGAGGAAGTGAACAGATCAGGCTTGATTTGGGCCATGTGCTGAGCGCGTATGTTTCCCCTTTCACCTGCCCGAGCACTGTCATTCGCAGTGGTAGAAAAAAGCAGAGGGTTGCCAGGGGTGATCAGGGGACAGAGGGAAGAGCGGAGAAGCAGCACACGAGGACGTAAAAGGATGGAGTTGGTCTTTTTTGGATCAGAGACGACGGTGAAGAGACAAACCAGGCTAGAGATGAAAGAATAGATACAGGGTTTAATAGGTGGAATATAGTTGGCATGAATGAGAGAGCATTGTGTGTGTGTGTGTTTGTGTGTGTGAGAGAAGTGGCGGGGGGTAATGGGATTAGGGGTAACACCTTTGGCAAGGCTGGGAGAGCCACCTGACACCCGGTCTGTTGGGGACCTGTGGAGAAAGGGGGGGTGGAGGTGGTGGGGCAAGGGAGAAATTGGGGGTCTAATCCGTGTCCATCTTTGGGAAGTCATTCCCAGAGCTCTGAGGATTTGGGGCTTTGGTTTCCGCTCTGCTTGCTTTGGTTAATAATACCCTGGGAGGGAGAGAAGACATGGAGAGAGAAAGAGGGAAAGAGACAGAAGGAATAGAGGAGACGGAGAAAAAGATTTCTTTACCCTGTGGTGGACTGGCAGGACAGTGGCCAGAGCTAAAATGTTTGAAGTGCAGGCTAACCTCTATGCCAAGCTGTATCTATTCTTTTCTAAACATAGTTTCTTTGTGTGTGTGTGTGTGTGTGGCAGGTGTACACACTATGCAGGATAGTGTGTAAAGATTGACTTTCTTCTGTCCATCCAACAGGTTGCAGCTTGAGTAAAAGTCAATAACCTGAGTGTGGCCGGGATGTTTGCTTAGAAGACACGTGGACAGTCCTTGCGTGTGTTTGTGTGACAAAGTGTTTGCAGGGCTCGCGGGTGGGTGAGTACTGGGGGTGTCTTTGTGTTTCTATGGTGCTGACAGAAGTTGATAACTGCTCTAATAATTGTGGTGGTAGTGGTGGCATCACAGTGTCAGGGACTCGCTGCAGACGGTGCGGAGCTGCTTGGCTGGATGTGTCACAGCTTCTGTGTTTGTCCATCACCTGAGCGCTAGGTGTTGATTGGTCCATCCTACACAGGATCAAAGTTCAGGGCAGTTTTCTGCTGTGAACTGGCCGCTCAGTCTCTGAGAATGAAACACCAGGGAATGTGCCATCTTTGCAGTAGGCCAACTGTGACAACCTTGTCCACACCTTTAAAAATTAAACCCCAAACAGCTTTTGTTTTTAAAAAACCCTGTGAAGGACATAAGCCTACCTTAAATGGACAAGACACCGAAACATTTCCCCACCACTGAATGTATAGAGCATTTCAGAAATGCGTACATTGTACCATGGTTGTGCTTTGTGTTGCAGGTGGAGATGTTCCGCAGTGTGCTGGGGAAGACCTTGGGGTTTGTGGGCTACACAGTCCAATATGGCTGCATAGCACATTGTGCCTTCGAATACATTGGAGAAGTTGTAGTGGTTTGTATTGCTATGATTACAGAATTAATGACTCAAATTATATCAATTCATCTATGCATTAGAAATAATTGTTTTTTGTTTTGTTTTGCTTCAGTGCTCTGGTCCATCCATGGAGCCCACCATTGTTAACCATGATATTGTCTTCTCTGAACGGATGAGTCGTCAGCTTTGCAAAATACAAAAGTGGGTTCCAGTCAGTGGATTCATATGCAGTAGGCCAAAAGAGGACAGAGTAACCATGTTGGAATATGTAAAAACAGTTTACAGTTTCTGGTTTTAATTCACTGCAATTTATTTCCCGTTTTGCACCCTCAGTTGTTACAAATGAGGTGATTGTGTTTATGTTTTCTTCTCAGGGGTGATATAGTAATTGCAAAGAGTCCATTTGACCCAAATATGAACATCTGTAAAAGGGTAATTGGACTGGAGGGCGACAAGGTCTGCACAAGTTCCCCATCAGATCTGTTCAAGACCCACACATATGTGAGTATGTTTTCATCATGCAAGCCCATATTTGTTCATGCTCTTCAGCTGCTGTTCTTATACATCCTGGGATTACCTGCTTTACCAAGTAAAGTCAGTTTCTTTGGAATAAGAAATGTTAAAAAGATGCACCAAAAAAGAGAATGATTGAAGAATGCATTTACAACAAAATACTCGATAGTTTGACACAATCTCTATGCATAATGGAAAACCATCTCTCAGTTTTTGGTTTTCTTTGTCTGTGTACCGCAGTCAATATACTATCATAGTTGTTTACATTTTAGACTGCACACATCCATTTTGTGTCATTGGTCAAAATATCAGCTTTTGACAACACCTATATTTCCTCAGAACAGTGATAAAACCAGAGAGTGAGCAGGGGTTCTGCTGCTGAAACCACTGTCATTGCTTTTCTATTACTACTCTCCCCAACGCCCACAGCTCAGGCCTGCAATCTCTCTGAAGCCTGTTAGAGTTAGTGCCAGCCGAATGGACAGACTGATGGGTGGGCGGAGGTGTGTGTGTGTGTGTGTGTGTGTGTGTGTGTGTGTGTGTGTGTGTGTGTGTGTGTGTGTGTGTGTGTGTGTGTGTGTGT
>JAVQJD010023333.1:0-15883 GCA_036023655.1 Nannoperca australis | reverse complement strand
AGGATCAGACACATGACCTCTCCAGGAGACCTGGTAGGATCTACCCTCGAGGTAGGAGGAGATCCACTGGAGTGCAGTGCCGGTGATGCCCAGGTCCAGAAGAGTTGTGAGCAGGATCTTATGGTTGACTGTGTCAAATGCTGCAGACAGGTCGAGCAGGATGACAACAGATGACCCCGGAGGGCATCAGTGACCGACAGGAGGGCAGTTTCTGTGGAGTGACCGGGTTTGAAGCCTGATTGGTTGGGGTCGAGGAGGTTGTTCTGTTTTAAGAAAATAGACAGTTGGTTAAAAACTGTGTTCTAGTGTTTTGGACAGAAATGGTAACAGAGATGACATTTGGGGGTGTACAGCAGTCTGTGTTTCCATTTGTTGCAGTGCAGAATTCCCTATTTGTTTTTATGTGAGACATTGTATGCACAAGCACTTATATGTTGCCAACTTGATTTGGAAACCTGGTTAAATGGTCTCCATTTCCCTGTTGCCCTTGATGAGAGAGCTTGTTCACACAATGTACCTTGCAGGGAGACGAGAGGTGGACTGTGTGTGTGTGTGTGTGTGTGTGTGTGCAGGAGCCGGAGCGAGAGGAAGGAAGAGTGAGGGCATAAGTAATGAATGTATGTCACTTTCTATTTGCTATACTACAGCATCACTGCACTCCACTCCCGAGGGAGGAAACACTTCCTACCTTGTTTAGCTCTGATGTTGCAGTGGAAGAACGCGGGAAAGAAGGAGCGTAGGATGAGGTGAGGAAAAATGGCATAAAGTAGAGAAGTAATAGAAGAGGAGAGGAGTAGACAAGGAAGGGAAGGGGCAGTATAAAGGGTTGAGACATGGGCAGAGAAACAAATCTTTCTCTGATATCCTGTGTTGTAGTTATTCTCACTTTATAATCATTATATTTTGTTTGTGTGTGCAAACAGTTTAGGTTTTAACAATCACTGCTGTTTTTGACCTTTTTTGTTCTTGACAATCAGTTGCTGTTGTTGCAAGTGTGTGTGTGTCTGTGTGTGCGTGTGCGCGCGCGCAATGTAATGCTTTGCTGCAGGAGGTGATAGCGTGTACCTTGTAGCTGTTTTCATGAAAATTATTTATGTTTAGATAATATTTTATCATGGCTGCTGTGTGTGTGTGTGTGTGTGTGTGTGTCTCAACTGGGCCAAAATGATCTGTTGTTTTAACAGGCTGTAGAAAAATCATGTTTACACTGCTAATCCTTCAGCTGTGGGGCTATTAAACACACACACAGATACACACACACACACACACACACACACACACACTAGTTTTCTAGCTGAACATTGTTGAATTGCAGCTATTTATTTCTGCCAATTATTAGAATTGAATGTAAAGGCCCTCTGTTGCATAGGCTGAAGTATAATAAGACGTGTTATACATGAAAATACACTCAGTGACACTTTACAGTATTAGATACACCTGTACAGTCTATTCCAAGATTATAAGGTTCAGTTTTCTGTGACCTGGCATAGTTAAAGGTGGTTTGTACTGGACTACATGATATTGAGAGGTTTCAATTTTTTTGTCCTTTCCATTTACATACAAGAGGGGGGCAGAATATTAGAAACACATTTCACTATAATGCAGTCCAGTGCAACACCATCACTAACTTTAATTGCTAAAACATATAATTAAATAATGTTGTTGTATTGGATATTGTAACACTTTACAGGTGTACCTAATAAAGTGGACACTCGCTTTAGGTGTTGTGTTTGAGGTGTATGGCCTTTCTAATACACACATTTAACAAATATAAAACATATTAACAACTACATTTATGTGATGCTGCAGACACTTCTTAACTGCTTAACGATAATGTGTTTCTGCCCTGGTGATGAAAGGAAAAGTAGATTAGATTAAATGACCCTAATTAACTAAACCACATTGGGACAATAATCAATAAGAGCCCTTAACAAACTGTCAACTGCAGGTGGTTGACAGAACAGCTATTTGTGTTGTGTTTATCTGAGTTGTTGATGATTATGAATACAAACTCAAAATGAAACAGTGCACGAGGTGACAGACTGAATATCACATGAACACTTTCTCTAAAGGTCGTCTGTGTGTCTGTGTGTTTATGCTAGTTAATATTAACCCCTGTTCTTCCTGTGAGAACTCCGCCTCCCCCTCCTTAGACAGTATGGAGTGGTTGCTATGGTAATCTGTGGTACTTGCCCCAGGTGTGTCCCTTGTTGTTAGTTGTTTCTATGGTAACAGTAAATACAGTTTTACTATTGTTTACTGATCACTATGGGCCAGTGAGCCGGGAGTGATAGTGAGGTATAGAATAATTTATTTACCCTGACCTTGGAAAATGTCAAGTCACTGCTCAGAGTCAAATATCTCTAAAGCTGAGATGGCAGGGCTCCGAGTTATACATTCGTTAATTTAGAGTAGCAGATTAGGGGAATGGCTCCACCTTTCTTCTTTCCTGGTAGATTTTATAAGATCTGATTTCAAATCTTATGTATAATGTGGTGCAGTACACTGATTCAGACATTGTTGATGGGGGGCCAGAGCATAAGCTTGAGCCTTTTTTGGAGCCTTTTGCTGTTAAGTAAAACCATTACAATTTATCCCAAAGCTACAACAGCAACTCTCATTCACTGCAATCAAACATCCAGATTATGTTTCTACAAAGGGAATTAAAGCAAAACGTGGTGATTATGTCGGATATCGTATTTTGGTAAATTAAAGTTAATACTGCACCTTTAGGATTACATGGGAATATCCCAATGCTTTAGTGCCCTTAAGGTGCTAATTTGGGGCACAGGGTTTATATTTAGTTTTGGCTCAGGATTGAGTATAATAGAAGAAATATTATAAATTATTATAAAATATTGTTTATAATAATAGGAGGAACACCTTCCATCAGAATGCAACATTAAACAATATCTGTTTGTGGCCTCAAGATGAATTCAACATTATAAGCTTTACAAGATCCATCAAGTGAATTGCATGAATGTAAAACGTAAGGTTATCTTATTCCCCCTTTCATATAACAAAATGTTTAAACTGTGTTGATGTTGTTTGGTCTGGTGAAACATTAGCTGTCATACTTTAATGTGATAAATTGCATGTTTTGGAGCAGCAACAGACTGAGATATTCTTTCCCTTCTTTGTTTACATGTACTGTCGTTGTCGTGCTGTGAGGAGAGTTTGGATGTGTTTCCTTTCTTTGGATCAGATCCCACCAAAGGCCAGTCTCCTGTGTCTCCCACTGTCTCAGCTAATAATAAAACACCGTAAAAAGGTTGAAGACCTCTGGCCGAGTGCGTAGTCAACCATGCATCTCCCTCCTTGTTAAACTAACTGAATGTTAGAGGTTACAAAAGAGACAAGTTCACTCTTAACAATACATAAAATATATCACAATTCTCCAAATTCATCTATACCCATGGAATATATGAATAGATTAAATATGTACACTTACAGAATGCTAATTTGCGTTTTTCAATTGGTATTAAATCAGATTATTCAAAATAGATTTAATACTCTCTTGCTTCCCTACCCATACAAGTAACGCTTCCTTCTATGAAAAGTAGAAACCTTTTTTTATTTATTTACTGGTCGGCTCTGTAAGGGGAAAAGTCTGCATTTTCTTGCAGTGACTCACACATGCACACCTCTGTCCATGTGGAGCAATGCAGCTCCCATTGCAGTGTGCCTCTTTCTTTTGATAAAAAGATGATTAGGTTTGCATTTGAGTGTCAAATAAACAGATTTTTTTGTTGTTGTTGTGTAACCTACCGTCAATTCCTTTGATTTGACTGTTTCTGTTGAATTGGGGGCTTAAATATTATATTCAATGTTCTAGTCTTGTACCTCCTCAATGCAATGACTGTTTAGCATCAGAATATTTTTGTCATATGTCTCTTTCATTAAAAATCTAACTTTCTACAAAATTTGGCCCATTTTCCCCCCTTGGGCATCAGATTTTGTTTTATTGAATTCATGCCAACACTAGCGCAAACTATGCAACAGTTTAAGGTATTCTGCTTGGAATAATGATTTATTTATTAGAATTACACACATTCTTCTCCTTCATTAGAAAAAAAATCCAGAATATCTTATATTGTTTGCAAGTTTGACTGCTGAACACAAGAAGCCTCATATTTCGCTGTTAAGTCAATTCTCAGTGTGTGTGTGTGTGTGTGTGCACTCAAGGCTTCAAGTTTCCACATCACCCTTTTGTAAGTTGCATATTGGCTTTAATGTCACAAAATCAGCTTGTACTCAAATTTAAGGTGAGCATGGAGACGCTTGTCCCGTTCAGCAGATGGACGTGACACAGCCCTCATGTCGAGCTCTGGACATACAGTCACAACAACATTTGTGAACATTTGTACAGTAAATAAATAAAGGCGCTGTAATCATGCAGAGCCACATTTTGCACTTCAGCCTGTAAACCTGTGCTCTCCGAGGACAGGTCATTGTAGATCAAAATCAGTGGAGCCCAGGGGGAACCCGGAGCACACTCGGTCTTTAATTGCATTAATTGCAGCTAATAAATAACAATTACAGGACAAGCTGTGTGCTCCAGTTTCCTCCTCCACTCCCCGTGGACTGTGATCAACGTTTTTCTGTAATTCAACACCCCCTGGATTGGGAAAGAAAAACCTTGGACTGCAGCAAAAGAAGATAGTATGTGTGTGTCTGTGTGTGTGCGCTGGAGGATGTGCTAGGAAATGTAGTTCCTATGGTAACACGACCTGAAAATATGGAAACAAATTAAATTACTCTCTCTCTCTCGATTTTTGTCCTTCTCGAATCTCCATTTTGTGTCTCTCTGCCTCTTTGCTGCAGTCTGATGCTCTTCCTCCACTCGCTAACAGAGGTGATTTGGAGGAAGGAAGTTGTTCCGTCTAAGTACTGCAGATTTCGGCTTTAAAGGAAAAAAGCAGGGAAACAACACATTCACCAATCTGTCACATGTCAGATTTTGGCGGTCTATGTGTGTGTGTAGGTGTGTGTGTTTGTTTGTTTATGTTTGTGCATGGTTGGCTGTGCTCGGGATGAGTGCAGTGAAGAGGAGTTATTTTACAGCTCTAAGGCAATAAGCAGAACATTTAGTAGAGCACCGCAAACAGTGGTCAGCGTGTGTGTGTGTGTGTGTGTGTGAGAGAGAGGAGACATTACAGTGTTAGCACTGCAAATGTTGGAAGCCTTAAAATACAGCATTTGGCTGCACACTTCTTTCCTTATTTCCTCTAGCCTCTCAGTCTTTGAATCCACCTTTTATTTTCCATTTCTCTGTCTTACTGCGCCTTTGGGTCCTCCATCTCCACTGCAGGAGGGATTCTCTCTGTTCTCAAATAAAAAATGAGGCATCTGACAGAAAAGTTTTATGGAGGGGAGACAAATGTCATCAAATGGCCCCGAGTTTTTCTCCTGCAGGAATAATCCTTTGTAAAAGGGAATTCATTAAACCTGAGGAGTTGGATCTTCTTAATGTTAAAGGAGATGTGAAGGTGGATGGGTGCGCACATGCGTAGCCTACACACACACACATACACAGATGCGATCCGTGGTTGCATATTGTTTCCCTGAGATGACACACAGTCGTGTCAAACTGAATGTGGGATATTTTCAATTATGACTCAGCTGCAGTACACAGAGAAAATATCAGGATGACTATCTGAACTAAATATACAGACCGTTATTGTGCTTTTAATGGCCAGAGACAAGTCCTGTTAAGTGTTTATTGTTGTACTCAACATCATCATCGTAATGGGTATGAAGCATCAGCCAGAACTCTTTTTTTCATGCACTTTTTAATAGCTTAGCCTAGTTATTTTGAATGTACTCTCTTTAACTAAATTTGTGTTGCTAATTGATTTCAGCCAAATGTTTGCCTGTAGTTGGATTTGTGTTTCTACACCATCAGCTTATTGAAAATCAATAAATGTGTTTACGTTTGTGCAGCATTCAGCTGAGAGTGCTTATTCCAGGGGATGATTTTAGGGTTCTTAAATGCATGAGTCAGTTAGTTAACTTGCAGCTGTTACAGAAGTCCTACCTTATACTGCACACATGGTGCCTTGCTTGATGAGAGGGAAAACCAGTGTTTGAACTGGAATAAAGAAATTACTAGTGCTTGAAACCAGCAGCCTGTTTGGCATGCCCATTTAGCACCAGGGTGCAGACATTGCATGCAAGAATTCATAAAGAAAAAAAAACTCTTATTAATTCAATTACTAATTCATTATAATTTATCATAAGTTATCAGAATCATTTATTGCATTTATTTCCAAGTAGGTTTACACATACAAGGAATTTGTTTTTGGTGCATGGGTGCCAACAGTAATTCAATTACTAATTCATTATACCAAATGCCAATACTTCATGTGCACAAAATAACATTTAGGCCATTTATATTCTTCGATACAACTTTTTGACTGAAGTTGACCACATACTGTATCTCATACAGCTGCACTTGCCACCTTCCATGATTCCCGAGAAGTTGTTTTGTATGAAAAGTAACAGGGAAATAGTGTGTGAGAGGAAAATGGCTGGAGTTCCTAAATCAAAGCAGCAGGCTAGAGAAAGTCTCTCTGAGCTTGAGTAACACACTAGACTTCATGTTCTTTTTTTAAAAAAGTCATTTTACATTAAACCTTTGGCTAGATGCCAAACATGCAGCTAATACTAATTTTGTTCTGCTGTGCAATGTTGCAATGTGATTATCTTCAACGGTAATGCAGTGAGATAAAAACCTGAAGGGGGGCTTATATAACAGTTACCGTGAAGGTAATGTGCCCGGCCATTAGAGGCTGTAGCCTGCTAGTGAATCAGGTGAGCTCATAGAGAAAGCTGCCAAGTTTCACCACTCACACATGGCTACACACTCACACGCATGGCCACACACTCTCTCTCACACACACACACACACACACACACACACACAGGTTCATATGGGTATATGCACAAGATGTACACATGTACAAGTGTACAAACAGATGCAACACAGGACTCTTGAAGACATACACATTTTTACAGATTGTCAGTACTCATTTGGATGGTGCGCCGTGCGTTTTGTGTGGCTTGGACTAATGGTATTTTTGTTAGAATTTCCTTATGGGGCCATATGTTGTGGATTTGTGCATGTGAGAGGTGCACAATTATAAGCATAGATGTTAAAATATTTTCCTTTATAACCATGTTCATTTACATGTGTAAGCATATGTTTTGTATGTGGGTATATGTGTGTGTGTGTGTGTGTGTGTGTGTGTATGCGTGTGCGCAGCTTATGTCTTGGTTTGTGTCCAGATGTCCATATGCTGCCAGACAGGGCAGGGCATACGGCCATCTGGTGGAAGATAGAAATACAACCAATAGACTTTGACCTTTTGGTTTGGTTTCTGTAATGCTTGCATGTATAATGCTCATCTGATTCCTAGCACCCCATTATTGCTGCAGGTGAAGCCCTTACAGAAGTTTATTTGTTTCTTGATTAAAAGCCTGAAGCAATTTCTATTTTTCTCCTTTTGAGATGTGTGATATTGCAAAGGATTACATTTAAATGCTATGCTTTTAGCTAAGAGTGCATTTAAAAGTAGTAATACAGGACAGATACATTGATACATTGAGTTGTGTAATTTAGTGAGGAAGCAGCTCTGGCATTACTCTTTTATGTCTGTCTCTTAAAACCAGATTGACTTCCAGGTGTTTGTCGTGACTTTTTCACTGAATGCAGAATATCTTTCCTTGAAAAGACCACATATTTCACATATTGTGTTTTACACATATTTTTTCATTTATTCACCTTCTGATGTTTCTCTTTTCTTTGGCTCACATATTCATCATTTTATTTAGATTTTGACCTGACATTATCCCTCAATTGGTATTCAAATAATTCATAGTTCCCTAAGTTATAATACATTTTTTTTACTCTTCTGAACCCTAATTTAAATTGCTGCAACAGTATGGTGTGGTTCACATAAAAGTTAGATGTTGTTTGAATGGGAAGTATTAATTTATGTCTTTTGGAAAACTATACCTCACTGTCACTGGGTAGCTGTCGAGGCTGTCGTAGAATCTAATCCTGAGTAACATCTGCAGGTACAGTAGAGCTCTTTGTCTATTCCTCTTTTTCCCTCCCAGTCACTGGCCTTGTCTCTGCTACATATTTGCCCGTGTAAGCCGGCAGACCATGAAGCAGTCAGCAGGACTGATCTATAAAACACACTAAAGCAGTAAAAAAAAAGATACTGTGGGGTCAGCACAATGGTCCTCTGAGGAGCTATGAACCTCCCAAACAAACACTCGGCCGGTCAATTGCAGGAGCTCGTTTTCAATACATTAACACCTAACCAGCCTTAGTGTAATTTGTTATGGGAAAGATTTAGAACATAAAAAGTTGATGTGGTTGTGATAAATGAACAGTTTAATAGGATTAATGGAAGAATGAGAGAGGCTATCAGTCTATGTAATTGATGAGATAGCTCAAATGTAATGGATTGTACTTATTTATATGCCATGTACTGTTGATATGTATTTGGCATGCAGGGAAATGAAAAGGAGGTGAACCCCCCCAAACTCCTTTTCCCTTTACAATATGGAGCGTGAGACTAGTTTAAGGAGAGGGAGAGAGAGGATTGTAGGGTGGAGTGGAGTAAAGGCTGTGAAAAGAGGAGAAAATACAGAGGAAACAATCAGAGAAAAATGTAAACACCGTGGGCCAAAATGCAGACAAAAAACACAAAACACTCCACCTTCCTGTCCTTAACTCCCCTCGCTCTCTTTCTCTCTGAGGGCAGATCTCTGGAATCCTCGGACTGCGGTCGGTTACTAAGCAACCAGAATCTTGTCGAAACTGTGTCAGAGAGACGGAGAGAGAATACCATGCGTGATAAAAGTGGCCCTCCTAATCGCTATTATCAGTCAGAATGTTTATGTCTGATGTCTTCCACCGTGCGCGTGATGTCAACATTAAGGTACATCAACAACATAATTTACATCCACGTTACAGGCTACCGTTATACACTAGCTTTCATATTGTCAAAAGTTCAAACTATGCATTAGTCTGTCTGACTTCCCAATACTGTCTGTGGCAATTTCTTCTTACTAATGAAGTACATTTCAATACATAGTTTCATTTTTAAAAAAGGTTTAAGAGGCACTCCACCGATTTTACACGTGAAGATCAGGCGACCGGTCACAAAGAGTACCACTCCTGTTATAGGACATAGAACGCCTGTTGTATAATGCCTTTTGTGGCTCTGCAGTAGCTTTGTCAAGTCTCTGAGAATAACTCTGGTGATGTCAGAGTGGTGTCTCAGCTCGGGAGCTTGAGCCTATAAATTTATAACAGAAAGCCTGTGTTACTAAGTGGTTTCATGAAAGTTCAAAGATGTGGGCGTTTACCAGGCAGGGAGGGTATAATTAAAAATACCATTGAGATGCATAGTGGGAAATGTAGGATCCAGCATTTTGGGAGCTTAAGCATATAATAGACTAAAAGTCAAGACATATCAGCCTCTTTATTCAGTAAATTGCTGGAGTTACTGTTTCCTCTTTCCTAAAACATTTTGGCACTGTGCTTTTTTGAAAACGTTGTTAGTTATCTGGAGTAAATTGTACTTTTGTTGGTGACTATTTTGAGCTGCAATGGTTATATGCATTGGTGAATGATGTACTGACTCAAAAGGAACCATAATGCCCATGTTTATTGTAATGAATGGAGCTCTGTGGCACAGAGGAATCGGTCAGGCATTGGCTACGCAGACATTACTTGTTAGCAGGGTGAAATTATTGTAAGTTTTAGACTTATGTTTACAATAAGAAAAATATAGAAAATCACCATTATCCTTAAAGCAAGAGACCAATGTTTGTGTTAATGTTTGAGTGTCCGTTTGGTACTGTGCTAACACATGTAGAGGAGCCAATACCTCAAGGTCGAGCTGAACGGTTGAACCATTTCAGGCATGTTAGGTAGCCCCCGGTGTGTGTGTGTGTGTGTGTGTGCCTGCGAGTCGAGGTTTAAGGCCAGGCCCCACCAGATACAGCTGCTCTATTTAGGGCTCTCTGGAACTCTCCCTCTCTCTTTTTCTTCTCCTGTTTTCCTCTTTGACACGCTGTGACACGCACACACACCTGCCCACACACAATACATACACATGAGGGGACAGATGCCACAGGAAAGAGAAGCTCACCTTGGGATGCCTTTTGTTCAAGTGTGCCGTGGATAATACACATGCACTGGACTGATAAAGACTATCTGATCTTTCTCATTGTGCATACAGGTTTTACTCACAGAATGGAAATAGACCTATGAGAGAAATAGAATAGAATTATGATACAATTGATGCTGATAGTTGTTCAGAGACATTTTACCATGGATAAAAAAGTGCAATCAGCATAGGACATTAAAAAGGCGGTGGAAGTAAGTGGGAGATGAAAGAGCATGCAGCAGAGAGACGGAGGGAATCCTGGTATAAGTGCGTCACTGCTGCCTCAGCCTCCTCTCAGGGGTGTCGGGGGAGGAGGGATGGAGGGATGCAAGGATGGAGAGATGAAAGAGGGAACGAAATAGACGAGGGAGAGAGGAGCAATTTCAGGGACAGGCTGATTTGTGAATTTCTGTTTCTGAATCGTGCCGTCTTCAGGGACTTCGCTGAGCTGAGCCGATCTGGAGTTCACACATACTGACACACACACAGACACACACACAGAGACACTCACACATACGACACACTCACGCAGTAGACACACGATACACATACGACTCTGCAACTAGTCATTCTGTTGGCAAAATCCTTAAAGTAGTGATCACAGCAGGGAAGAGGTTGTTTTTTATGTTTAGGTAATGGTTGAGAGTGTGTGTGGCGTGTGTGTGTGTGTGTGTGTGTGAGCGTCTGTTTGTGGCAGATGGTAAAATAAATGAACAATCATCCCAATCAAACATGCCTTGGAATCTGGATTGGCAGCCCTCCACTGCCGCATCGACTGAGTGAGACGGATCACGAGGAGGCGAAACAGAGATGGAAAGAAAGGAGAGTTAGGAGAGAGATGGGAGAAAAGGGAGGAAAACACAAACATGACGGAGAAGAAGAGCAGATTTTTGGTTGGAGCAGAGATTCACAACAAAGTTCCGAGATGAGCAATGGAGGGTAAAAAGGAAGAAAGGACAGCAGAGGGGGAACAGAGCTCATTAACGGTGAATGGAGTGATGAAAGAAGGAGGACAAACATGGTCTGTGGGGCGATGCCAGCAGTTGGAGAAGCTCTGAACCCAGCAGTGCTCTTCATAGCTGCTGCTTGGTTGAAGCAGAAATTAGTTCCTCTGAGATTAGCTCACCAACAGATCAGTGGAAGGTGTTTAAATAGTGTCTACTAGTCACACATAACACTGCTGCAGACAAAGCACAGTTGAAGATTCTTCTAAAATAGTTAAATATATTGAAAAGACAAATTAAACCAAAATATTTAAGAGCATCAAATGTAGCAACATATCTACGAAACAAAGAGTATTATAATGAATAAATTATATGAATATACATCTAAGGTGTTTCAGCAGTTGTGTTTTGCTGGACAAGTGGTGCCAACATGTTTTTGATCAACTTAATGAAGAAACATTTACATGGAACGCATCTGCACACTGTTCACTGTTCACAAAACGCTAATACTGAACTTATCTGCAAAGAAAATCATGTTTTCCTACATTATCCGCTCCTAGCTACTAAAGCAGGATTAATGTTTTTGTGGTTTAGGCAGCTGAAAGCACTCGGTCAAGGTTAGGGAAAGATTGTGGATTGTGATCGTGGATGAATATTGACCTGGTCAATGCTAATTTGTGGCAGGAGACAGGATATAAATAAATAAATACATATAACGAAACCCACAATCTTTTCCTAACCCCTAAGTGTTTAAGTAGCCTAAACCAACCAGGGCATACACCCCTGTTGTTAAAGTTATGTGCTTTGTACACCCAACCATTCACCAACCTTCAACAAAGTATATCACACTGTTTTTTAATATACTTTATATTTGTTTTATGATACCAGCTGGCACAAAGTAGTAATATGCAAAGCAGATATGGAAAAGACAAAGTACACTGCATCTTAAATGGGTATACTTGTCAGAACAGGCAACACAAATGCAACACAAACTGACTGTACGCGCACACACACACACACACACACACACACACACACACACACATACTGCTGCCCCGCTGATCGACCTGAGTAGAGAGTGTGATTAGGTTATTACATCTGATGGGATTAAGATTGCCCTCCTCTAATGAAAGAGGGATGGACCAGAGCATGAAAAACAAAAAGGAGGTGGGTCCAGAGAAATGGATTGCAAAAGAGGATGGAAGAAAAATGCACATGGAAGGGGAGACTAAGATATAAAGAGGGGAGGTGAAAAGAAGAGCGATAGTGGGCTTATAATATAGAGAAATAAAGGTGGTGGCATTGGAAAAGAGAGAGAAGGTGAAGGTGAGAGTTGAGGAACTGAGGAGGGAGGGAGGGATTAAAAGGGTGTTGAGGAGGGGATAGAAGAAGGGGAAAAGGGAGAGTTAACATGGTTTTCAGCACGGTTGAGGTTAATAATCCTGCACTGCTTTTCCATTAAAATTCTTGAGAATGTTAAACTTCAAAATGAAATAAACTATATGCATTAAAGAAATTATAAGTGATCTCTGTAAACAGGTGTCTGCATAGACATAAACAGCCAAGGGACAATGTTGATGGAAGTCTGGCGCAGTTGCATTGATGAATCATCGTTGAGCACGTTATGAGAGTGTGTGTGCAAGTAAACTGCCTGTGTGTAGAGAGGAAACAAGGAAAGGATATGTCTTATATCTTATAGGTACTCTGGCAGAAAGTATAGATGCTTGTATTGGGAGAACAATATATAAGCTTTTATACAAGCTTATGTCACCAGACTCTGTCACATACATCTTGTGATAAACTCACTGGAACATCCAAATATGTTACCCATTCCTACGATCTCACATATAGTGAATTCTACATAAAGATGTGAATGCAGTTTCTTCTTCTATGTCTCCTCCTCTCTCTCATTTTCCTCCGGTCCAATTCATTAACAGTTACCCTGAGAGCTCCATTAAGCCCCAAACCACCTTAAGAACGCACTTTGGTGTTGCAGACAAGCCTGTTTCTTTCTCCATCTCTCTATCTTTGTGTGTATGGATGCATAGATTTGCTTCCCCCAAGCCATCTGTCTCTATGGCAGAGTTAAGTGATGTGTGACTGGTCACAGATCTGAACCTCTCACACTTACAGTAATTACTTCTCCGTCAGCTCAGAATTCAGTGGAATGAGGCAAACGAAGCATAAAAGGCAGGTTGTAAATCCATCCGCTTGGCTGAGAGATTTCACCTGGCGTAAAAGAGAGACAGCCAATAAGCCTCTGTAAGTTGTACCCACTAGCTGTGACCAATGACATCTGCACAGAGCATTATTTTAAAGCTAGAATCCCCCGGAGAAGATGCTGGTTGTACTGACTGCCTGGCTTACTTTAGCACAAAAGAATGAAGTGATGCCATTAAATGTTGTTCATTGTGGTCAGGCAGAAAAAACTTTTCCTCATGCTGAAGCAAAAGGAAGTCTGCGAGCTTCTAACCAGACTGGACAGGCTAAATTTGTAGTTTATGGCAGAACAAAGGGCTCTAAGCCGTGGAGCAGATAGGGATAAGTTCTGCTTGTGAGCTGAGACTTAACGCTGTAGCTCCTCTTTAACACATATGGACAGACAGAACCCTGGGAGGATAGAGGAGAGAAGAAGAGAGAAAGAAGGGAGGGTGGAAGTCATAACAGGGGAAGAAAGAGCTGGAAAACAGATAAAGAGACAAAACAGCTCATAATGTGGTCTTAATTTAATGAAACCAAAGTGAGTTTTTGTCATTTTCTTATCAATGATGAGAGGCAACTGGACAATTCTTTGTCTGTAGTGCTTCAGTGCTCCTTTAAAGTTTCCTGCGCCATCCTTTTCCCTCCCCTTCGATCTTTGTATTTTCTGGCACTGACCTGACAGCTCAACTTGAGTGTGCTTGACAACGTGTGTGCATTGTGAAGTGGGCTTGACATTGTGTGTGTGTGTGTGTGTGTGTGTGTGTGTGTGTGTGTGTGTGTGTGTGCGTGCGTGGGCTGTGAGACCTATCTAGTGTATTTATGCTTGTGTGCATCCATGTATCCCTAAGAGGTTGTGTAGGGGAATTGTTGTTGTCTTGCATCAGCAGCCACTTGTGTCTAAATGTGTGTGTGTGTGTGTGTGTGTGAGTGTGTGAGCTCAATGGTACAAAAACTCTTCTGACCATATAAAGGTGCATCGCTACTGTGCTTTTCAGGTCCAGATTGAAAAAAAAAGGATAAACACAACCTGCAAAGCATTATTTACCCTGAGCGTATACAAGTACCATGCATTTGTGTGTGTGTGTGTGTGTGTGTGTGTGTGCGTGTGTGTATTCACTTAGTGAGTGTGTGTAAGTGTTATCACAGTCGCTGTAGGTGTGAGACTTTGCTATGACAGAGTGTGGTACACATTTAACAGGCTTTTACAAATGCTTAATTTTGCATTGTGATATCTGTGTATCTTGTTTACCTTGGAAGGCTTAAATTGTTACATATTTGCACAGCAGATGCTAAATTTAAACACTGAGTCATGCAGTGCCCATTACACAGTGACAAATTAATGTAACTGATACTTCATATATCTGTCTTTTTTTGCAAGCTTTCCATCATCATCTATACTTTGCTTTTTCTTTGTCTCTAAGAGTTGATTGTGCATGCACGTGTATATCTACCTATGAGGACTTTCAATACACTTAATGCATACAATATAAAGTAATTCACTCTTGCTTTTAAACAAGACACCAAATTGCTCAAGTAGACAGATTGTGTGCCAATAGGAAAGACAATAGCTAGGATATTAAAAGAACCATCAGTAAAAAGTAATGTTGGCTAAAATCTGTGACAAATAGTTAAGGCTGAACTTCCTGCATCTACTTCACAGTTAAAGCCTTCCAGTAGACAAATAAACAAGCTTCACTTCTCATGAATATCTTAGTTTACAAGAAGGCAATGAATGATGTATGTTTGGTTAGTGGTCTAAACTTAAACATGGTATGGTTGCACTGGAACTTTTATAATCTACTCGTTTTAAACCTAAATGTCACTGATTTGTAATAATATGTTTATTTTATTTGCCGTCAAATTGTTTTGTGCAACTAACAAAACAAGTTGTGAAAGTAAAACCCGATCATGTTTTATGTAAAACAAAATAATCACATATTACTTTGGGAAAATAGCTTAACAGTGTGAGTGAGTAAAATAACACTAAGTGGATCAAACAACCCTTTGGTACTGGGCAAAGATAACCCAGTACTGCGTTTTTGCCATTCAATTTTGACAATGATTTTTAGTGCATATGGGTGCCTGTTGTTTGGAAAGGTAATAAATGATAACATTAAACTATCCCCCAATGCTATGCTTATGAATACCCACAATCCCTAATCCAGTGACATGACACAGACCTAATTTGATTTGCTCAGAGTGCTAATAGGCATAAATTGACACTGAGACCAGGAGCACTGTGTTCCGGGCCTGGATCTAGCTCATAGCAACATAGGGAAAACATAACTATACTTCTGAATTTGTGTGTGTGTGTGTGTGTGTGAAAGGTAGAAGCCAAACAAAATTTGATAAACACCAGGTTCTTTGTTGGATTCTGTTCATTGCAAGTCAGTGCGTACGCTGAGCTTGCTTTGCAGCGACAGCCTGGCTTGAATTTGAGGACTTACATATTAATATGTGTGTTTGTCTAACATCTGTGTGTGTGTGTGTGTGTGCGTGTGTGTGTGTGTGTGTGTGTGTGTGTGTGTGTGTGTGTGTGTGTGTGTG
>JAVQJD010023332.1:0-16749 GCA_036023655.1 Nannoperca australis | reverse complement strand
AAAGTTATCTCAGGGCACTCTATTGCATGGAGCAGGTCAAGACCAACTTCCACACACACCGACCCAACGATCCCACCATGAGCAGCACTAGGCCACAATGGCAAGGAAAAAATCCCTTTAACAGGTAGAAACCTCGAGCAGAACCAGAAGCAGGCTCTAGGTGGGCGCTCATCTGCCTCGACCGGTTGGGTTGAAAAGGGGGGGGATTTAAAACAGTGTTGGCCAGGCACAGAGCCAACCCCCTTACATGTCTGTCTCCAATATCCATTCCCATTGATCCTGTCTAAAAAGCACTCACTCTGTGCAGTAATACCGTTGGAGCCAAGACGGGTGTCTACTGCTAACAGACAAACAGACAGATTGACCCCTGGGAGGACTGCACTGTTATTATTATGAAGCATCAGCCTGCTATGCAGCAAAATGACCTCTGTAGAGTTGTGTAGTGTTAGTGTCTGTGTGTAAGACAGAGATGCAGTACAGGGTAAGTACTATATTGTTTTAAATGGCAGCACACAGACAGAACCAGGCATTTTGTTGTCATCCATCCATCTCCCCATATCTAGTCTATGAACAGAAAATGAGAAAAATGAGCCCGCTACCATGAGAAAACAAGCTTCGTTATCTTGAGATAATGAAATAATTAACTTGGGATCTCGAGAAAACGGTATTAAAGTAAAAATGATTGCAAGCACGGCTGTTCTGCTTCCTTAAATTACATACCTGAAAATGAAGTGTTACCCAATTTTGTTGGAATGAAGTTTGCTTTTGACTCTAATTTCAACATTCTTAGTTATTGGTGTCATAACTAATTTTAAAAAAAATATATATATAAGGCAGCCTGGAGCTCCTCCACAAAGTCCTCATACCTGACGTGCCTCTTTTCCATTGGGAATTTGCTTCGTGGGTTTCTAAACAAAGAATAGATGAAACTGGAGTAAATGGTTATCTACTACTGCTCTGGATTATTTGAGCACATAATCCTCGGAAGATAAATTGATTATGTTGTTAGGATTCAAAAGCTACAGCTTCATGTGGTAGCGTAAAGTGCTAATGGATAACAGGGATTCACACACACATGCAAAGAGGCAGGCAGTTTCTTAGCTCTCATGATTTTGTAACTTCAGTGTTGAATATATAATTAATAGCTCCAATTATTTTATGGCATTAGCAATGCCACATGGCGCACATATTCTCCTTACCTGTAATCTAACGGATATGCTGTAGATTAACGTAAGTAGCTAGCAGTCAATATGTGTAAACATGTCAGACTCCTGAGAGCTGGAGGTACTGAATGTTAACAAAATAATGAATAGATTGCTGGACTGATAGATGCCACACAGACACAAGGCACGTGGAGAAATTAGAGAGGAAGTGAGCGAACAGTCAATAGTACACTGTAATACTGACGCTGCTGTGTGAGCTGTCTGTTCAATGTCCTGCACTTAGTCCTGGCACTGTACGGACAGTAATGCTATCCCCGCACCACTTAAGTAACCTGTTACATCATATGTGTCACAATTAGTCGTTCAGGCAGCAGGGAAAGGACCCAAGTGCAGACAAGTTTATTAAACACAAAAATGAACTTACAAGCAGGCGATCCACAGTACAGGTAAGCAAAGGCAAACAGCAAGGCAACGTGAACACAAGGAGATCAGGAAACACTGACATGGAACTCAAAAAGAATATACTGACAGAAAACAAAGGGAAGGGACCAGTGTATATATAGGGAAGTCAAAGGAAACAGAAATAAGTGAGTAACAAGACACAGGTGAAAACAATCAAGGAGAAACAACAGGAACTGAACAGAAGGACAATATGCAGGATTTGAGGACACTGGGGGCTTAGCCTGGACCTCTGTAGGGGGGTCAAACATTTTTTCACTAGAGTTAGAAAATCAGTTAAATTGTTTACATTAACATTTATTGGATTTTTAAAAGGGATTCAGTTAAATCTATATTTAAGGCTACACTCAAAATGTTGGGGGTTTAAGCCCAAACAAAATGACCTGGTAATGCCGATGCTCATATTTTGTTACATAACCTCTCTCTTACCCTCTGTCACTACCGAGACGTGTGTTAACAGAACATTTCTGATTTCTGAGTCTGACAGTCACTTGTATTTTAAACATTCCAACCTACGTCAAACTATTGATCGCTTCCAAATGTCACAGGAAAACCCACCTGGTCTACACTGTATAATTTTGAGAAACAGGCTCAATTAATTGAATTATGAGGAATTGAATGTCATTACTTGCTGTGGTACTGATTTGCTTAACCTTTGCTAAAACTTCATTGTGCCACCTGAGCTCACCCCGGGCACCCCAGGGTGGAGGCAACTGTTGAAAAGTGGATGAACTGCTCCTACAAGGGCTCCAGTTGAATTCTTGCTTCTTGTCAGCTGCATAAGAGAGATTGAACAGTTATGGATGTAAATGGATTTTATATTTTTTTGGGAAAAGATAAATGACATGTTCTCACATTTTAACCAAACCTCCAAGTGCCAAAACACCCTTTCACTGCAACATGTGGGGGATGACCAGACTTCTGGTCAATTCATTGGGTGTATTAATCAATACAATAATTTTAAAAGATAACAAATAAAGGTGAACAAGGTTTGAACCAGATCATTTTTAAACAACACTAAAGCCATGCTGAGAATTTGAAACTCAAGCAGCTGATAAGCAACATTTGTCAGTGATGTCTGATATTTGATGCTACATTAAGAGAGATGACACTTGAAGAGTTTCCACTATGTTTTGTCTCTGGCCATACAACTAGCTAACCAAGTTAGCTAATGCGCTAACGTTATGAGAGATTTCTGATTAGGTGGACCCGACAAACTTTCAGACACATAATGTTATCCATACCTACAACAGACAATTTATTTAACTTTACCTGATATGAAGTGTGCTTTACAAACACAAGTATTTTTGATGGTCGCTTCAGTCAAATCCTTTCATTCATCTTAATACATTTAACCATAAAGTTAGTTGTCTGATTTATTTCGACTGGCAGTTGTAGCTGTTATGCAATAAAAGTTCAATTTGGAGCCATTACTCCTTCCATATGGGATCCAATAACACCGCAAGATTACCTTTTCGGTATGTTGTGTAGCCTACTACTCAGAGGTGCTTCATGTTGGCCTCCAGTTTTTCATTTGTTTTGCCTCCAGCTAACACTGTGACATTATCATGAAGTCTGTGCTAAAAGGGTCTATAGTATTAATACGTTACATGCTAATCAATATAAAAGGATTGTCTCATGTCTGACAAAATATCAGGCAACAGCCTATCATTGCTCAGTCCTTTCAGCAGTCAAAAAATCATTCAAACACCACAGCATATTCAGACACATACATCACCAGCTACCAAATAGCTGCCCGCCACCTGCTACAGATAATGAAGTGAGGCCTGCAGCGTGTAGGCCTGCCTCCTCCTCCCAGTCCTGACAACATGGCATTGTATGAGCTGTTGCTCTTGTGCCAACGAGGAGGGGGGGTGATACTCATTTGGAGAGCATAGTGGGGGCGTTGCTTCAGATACAGCTAATCCTCACACCTCATCGCAGAGATATGGCTGGCTGCTGCAGTGATCGCCTTTGTTGCTTCCTCTCTCTTTTTTTTCTCCTTTCCTCTCCTTATTCTCTCCCCTTCCTTGACATTCCGTCCCCCTCCTGCTGTCTTTGTTCTCATCTCTAAGCCCTCTTGTTTTTTCTCTTTTTCTTCTACTCCTGCACTTATCCACTCTCTTCTGGGGCATGTGCACAGAAGGCGAAAGGCCGAGGCACTTTTTAGAGAGGAGAAGATAACAGTGGATTAAAAAGATAAGGGAAGTTGATTAAAAAGAGGGGACAAGAATACGGCACAGCAGGAGAAGAAAAAATGAAGCCTTTACATGTTGTCCTGACTTAAACTAGGTTTTCTCTCAATTTGACATCATTGTAAATTGAGTGTTTGGGTTTTGCTCTGTTGGACTAAAGCAATTTGAACACTTCCTCAACATTTCCAGACATTTCATAAACTACACAAAAAGGATCATTACAAAAACAAGGGTGCTTAGCATAAAAAACACACAGAACTGATTCTTTTTATAATCAGAATTCAAATCTAATAAAATATCGTTGCAATGAAAATGTAATAATCTCCAACAGCAGTATCAGTAAATTATTTTCATTCAGCAGGAGGTCAGTGGGCTCAGGTAGATAAGGACACTGGGGCACATAAAGCCTGAAAAATGTATTCAGCATATGTGCCTGGTGAAAAACTTTCATTGGGGTGAATGGGTTCAATCTTGCAGTGTTGGGCAATAACGGTATTATGGTTACTAGTTGATAATAAGTAATGTAAGGAATTACAGTTATTAACAACGCTCAATTACGTCAACATTTCAGGCGCTGCCGCTGGCTGGTAGAGGCATGTAGCGTTTACCAAAAAGAGGAATACAACTTACTGAAACTCCCAAGTTGCTTTATTTACATGTTGTTCCTCCCTAGCTAGCTAACACTGGTAAGCCTACATGTTTACGAGCAAATGATATTGTTTCACATGCAGATATTAACTGCCACTCGCACAATATTAGTCCTCATGCACAAATTCAACAACCGAGATTTGCACAGGCAGCTGCGAGCAAGATACTAAACACAGACGACTGCACCTGCCTGTGCAGAACTAAGCAGCACGAGCACAGAGCAGTCACCACGCGCACGAGAGGTTCTGCTCGGCCAGCGCTGAAAAGCAGACATGCAAGCGCTGGTCAACTCTGCTCGTGAGAATCAACCTGACTTTTGACAATTTGAGGGCGGAAACAAAAGGAGGCAGTGGCTTCTTATGATTGGTCACTTTCAAAGTGATAACACACACATACACACACACAACCTCCTTTGATTGACAGCTTCTGACGATTGACAAGTATTATATGTTCAGTAAGAGGGTTCCATAATCATTGGAAGAAACAAGTTTGGGTGTACCTTCCACTATGTGGATCAAAAGCCGACCCAGACAAGTGGCTTGGCTATGAAGCTTTGCCACGTCAGGTGCTTGTCAGGCACTCAGGTACGGCCCATTGTCAATTATCAGCCTAGCTAAGGCTGTATCATGTACAGTCAAAGGAGGTTGTGTGTGTGCACATTGAAAGTGACTAATCATAAGAGGCCACTGCCTGTGTGTGTCATTTGCTGGTGAGCATGTTTTATCATGCTCGCGACATTTGGCAGAAATCTAACGCCAAAGTTGAGCAATTAGAAAACTTATGTAGTTTCTCTTTTATTGAGTAATAAGTAACTGGCTGCAATGGGTACTATGTAAACACTATGGCAAAGTGACTGCACAACCCATTGCTGGTCCTCTGAGGCTGGATTCTATTAGGTTGAAGTTTGTATGGTAAGTACAGAATGTCACTTCATGCTGGCAAAAACTCATCTGACTAATTGAGATTTTCTTCTTAACAGACCAAGAAAAACAGGGAGTTCACTGACATGACAGTGTCTTTGCACCTGGAAGCTTTTCACAGAGGGAACCATAAATAAACAGGTGACTCCAGTAGGTATCAGGAGCTTTGTTAATTAATAAAAAATGTTAATTGCATCGTTTGGTGTACCGGTCTCCACAGTGAGAGAAAGTGATGAAATTGCTTATAAGGGTGACTCAAACAGGGCTAAAATCTTAATAAAATGAAACAGAAGAGAATAGTCATTCCAATGTAGGTACTTATATGTAGAAAACGAGAGGCAGACAGTGTGAGAGAGGGACAAAGAATAAGCATTGGGCTCTCTCAACATTTTATCATGTACACAAATGGTTTCCCAACAAATACCAAATGTCAGAGGCCCTTAAAGTAGACAGAAGCCAGAGGCAGCATTAGTGTCTTGTATGTCAGCTTCCTGGACGCTCGCCCTCAGTCTGCCCTTTGCTTCAGCTAAACCTTTTGCTGAGACTGCCCACCAGGACCCACAGACAGAGCCTGTAACTGCTCTGGCTGCAGAGACATGTAATCAGACAGCAATAGTTAGAACCACCTACAAACTGATTGCGTTGTACTTCTATGGTCATGATGTAGGGGCTAAATTCACTGTATGCATCCTTAATTATATCCTTATACTGAGGAGTGTTGTTGTGACGATTCAGGTTGAGAGCTAAACTGTAGAGTGTACTTTGATTTATTTGCTCGGGCAGTGCCATGACACGAGGCCAGCTGGCTTCCCTTTGGGTGTTGACCAAAATCAGATAGTCCAAATAGGAAATGATAAGAGCAGGAAGGCTGTTCCTGTTCAATGGGGTTTGAGCATGAGTAGTAGGGTTCTGTTGTATGAACTTGGCTATTAAACGTTCCCTTATTTCATCTTTGCAGTCCACTAAAATGTGTTTCTGAATAAATTTGAGGCGAGAAATAAGCAATCCAGAATTGATTTATTTCACTTCATGATGTCATCGTTTTTAAAGGCTGGTGAGCAGGTTTTCACGTGGTTACAACAGGCATCTCAACCAGGATGATAACTCAGGTTATGTTGGAGGAGGAAAATCTATAAAAGGGAACAAAAACCTGAGCCTTTGTTTTAATATTACCAATCTATCAAGCAGTAATATCAAAATATATTATTTATTAATAGTTGGATTTATCTAAAATAGCCATTAACCTCTTTGTGCTGGTGAAGGAACTAATTCTGACTAAAAGAAAAACATATTTGTTTTGAAAATAAAAACCTTGATGTGCGATTTTTTACAATTGAAAGACTCAGAAGAGCAGTAATGTTGTAAAAGCTGTGTGTAGGCCTTCGTCACTCAGGACCATCCCATACCAGGATCAATAGTTACAGCCCGGAGGCATCATCCATATTTTCATCAGCGGTGACCTCTCTTCTAACTCGCTGTCCATCATCTGACCCGCATTTAACACTTGAGCAAGCAGCTGGGACTAGCTACCCTCACATGCTGTTACACTAATGCATTTTCCACATAAATCCATGTACAACCAGTTACAGCCGCCTACTGCTTATTAGTAAACAACAGCAACCAGGGGTGTCCTGGGATGTTGTGAGTGTTGGATGAATTTAGCACCTGTAAGAAACAACTTGGTGACTTTGGTAGCCTTCAGTGTGCAAGACAGTCAACATGTTAAGTGCTGAGGTTGGCAAAACCAGCACAACCTTTGCCCTCAATTTAATCAGGTACGTTTTTGTGAATCATGTTGTTTAATTGTATTTTGATTCATTCTTTTTCTATTTATTTTCTTACTTCTTGATCTTGAGTCAGAGGGAACTTGAAGGAAAGGATTGATATAGTTTGTATTAAAGTTTTTATGTAAAAAGACTAAAGACTAATTTGTTCCGGGAATACAACAGCACTTAAATGACACATCGTTCCTAGAAAGTATAGCATATTATAGTGGAATTGTATTTTAGTTTGAATGTATTGTATTTGATAGTGTTCTTAGATTTAATGCTCTTTTTTCTGCCACTGGCAGCGATGTACTTACTTATAGCACTTGTGATTCATCTCTTACAAGTTTGACGAGACATCTTGTTGTTTTCGATCATGGTTCTATGCACTTTATGTAAAGCTCTTATATGGAAGTTGCTTTGGATAAAAGTGTCTGCTAAATGCCTAAATGTAATTAGTTATGTTGTTTGTATATTGTTACTGTCAGCTTGTGCCTTTACACAAGGTGGTTTTCATGCACTTGCTATGTCATTAGACTTATCTTAAACATTTCAAATACCAACAGGACTCACTACCCTAAGTAAAGCAACGGCTATAAAGTAATAAAAAAAAGGGCTTATCCCCTGTGGGAGCATGAATGTGCTCAGCAAATGTCATTATATAATCGGTGAAAAGTGCAATAGAAAGTTGAATCAAGACACATTTTGTTAAATGTTGCATCATTTCCAATTCATTTTGCCTCCCAGAACATAACAGACATCTTCATGCACTTTTGGTTGTGATCATAAAGCTTCAGCCACCAGTGATCCCACTGACAGAACTACAGTTACAGAGTAAAAGAGTTGAAGCCTCCTGTGACCCCATCAACACATCTTTCTTTCTCCGATTACAGAAGTTCGCCCAATAGATTTTTCTCAAACAGAACTTCACTGACAACAGAGCCTCACAGCCACTGATTCACAACAAAACTCACAGCCTCTCTATGCACTGTACTCCACACTGATGCTAATAAAGCACATTTGCCAGTGCAGTGTTTTGTTTTAATATAAATTCCCAAGATGGCGTATTCTCTGTGAAATGTACATATATTTTATTAATCAAATGTTTTGTTGCTGTCTAATAAAATGTAATCTATGAAATGTAAAGACTGGAATTTGAAAATGTCATACTCCATTCATCCACCGAACCACAGGGGTTCAGACCAACTGGCGTCCTATGAAGAACCACGAGCAGCTATGGGTGTGGTTTAGGTGTGATGACAACAAGAAAAGACTGTTCGATCGAAAACAACAATGGCGGCTCGTAAAGAGGTTTTCTTCATTGAAGGAAGAGCAAAGAATGGCACTGAAGGCTTTTCTCCATATAAAAGATGTTTTGGCTCTTCTCCTGACTGGCTTCAGCCTTGTCATAGAGTTAGTTGATCTGATTGGTTGAAGTTAACCTGTGATAGACTGGTATTTCTTTGACAGTGCCTGCGCTTTTCCAAGGACTTCTCAGATGGGTCTGTGCAACAAACCATCTGGCCCATCAGGTTAGCTCCGCCCCCCATTGCTAATATAAAGAATGACACTGTGGTAGACAGCAATGCATAGCACTACCCCCACTCATGGATCTGACCTTGGGACATTGAGATGAATAAACTGAAAACCAGACATACACTGAACCAATCCAGATTACATTTTTTATCTAGTAGTTTTAATGAGGCAAATGGATGGAAGAACAATTTATTAGATTTGGGGATTTTTTATAAAGCAAAATGAAATGTTATTTGGAATATATAATATAGTTGTTTTAATTTAATCTGGCACACGGACTGGAAAAACCACACTAAAGTAAAGTGTAAAGCCACTCCATTAAAAGTAAACATTTGAATTTGTGGAATTTTGTACTTAATTATTCAAAACAAATGCATCAATGAATCATGGTGTGGTCCAGTCTAAAAGAAACACACACAGGCTCGAGATGTCTCAATGTCACCTTTGGATAACATGCAGAGCCACTGCAGGGACAGCAAGCTAATGACATCAGCAGCTAAAAGCCAACACACTCTCACACATACAGAAAGGGCGTGGACAAAATACCAGTGACACCTTGCAAAAACACAGACTGGAAGACAGTAAATATCAATATGGAGGGAATGTAACGTCTTTCAGTTAGTGTTGTGGAGGAATAAATTAGTATGACAAGTAGTTTTCCTCTTTGACACTAGATCTTTTCCACACTGCGTAATGTTCCAGTGTTTGTGATGCAGCAGTGACTCAGGCAGTGATTACTGCTACAGCTACACAAGTGAGTCATTAAGTTGAATATCAACAAGTATGAGTCAGTTTTAGCAGAGCTCTGACAATTACCATTATCAACATTACCACAATAGTCACAAGTATTATAGGTAGGTTTTCATTAGAAAGCAACATTGCAGATCAGGCATCACACATTGTTAAACAATTACAGATCAAAGACACACAACATGAGTGGAAACAAAGCATAGGAAAGTCTGTGGCTTTTTCTTTGATACTTAAACTAGGAGCGGCTAAAGTCAGAAATGTATGTCATTTAACTAACATAATGTGAACACTTTTAATGCCTTGTTCCAGGAAGCACACTTGTTCATTTCATGGGCAGAAATTTTGGATGGTATTTCAGAACTTTCAAAATAATGTAAAATACACCCCATTGTGAAGATTAGGTTTTTAAAAGCATAAAGAATTGAAAGAATAAAGCTTGAAAAAATGCATGTACTGTACTTTTATTAAAAATAAAGAAGTCATTTCATACAGACTGATTTATCCTAAATCCCACATCATTAAAGTTCCCCATCACTCACAAATATGTTGTCTTCTTGTTCCTCCAGTTGAATGTTTGAGCTTCACTGTACAGAATGATGTGCAGTTTGACACTAGATGGATGTTTTCACGTTCATCTGCTCAATGTAAAAAGTTTCTATGTGCTCATTGAAATTCTGATATTAAGGGGCCTACGAGCATGATCTGTGATATCACAAACAGTTTGGAAGCCAATCCTGGTCCAGTATTTAACTTATACAAGTGTGATGAGGAAACCTGAAGCTGCTAGTGCAAACACACTGAGAATGGAGGTTACAGTGAAGCAGGAGACATTGTGTCCAGCAGGACGACTTGAGACATTAACAAAATCTGCATATTCGTATATTCTGGAATTTTTAATGAGCTAGGAGTAGATGCCTTTTAAGGATTGTGGAAATTATACTTTTTTGCAGAAAAAAAAACGTACACACATTATTGTTCCAAGCAGACTATTTGTATGGATGTTGTAATACAGGGGGATGGGGCACGTTTCCATCCCCTATTAAAGTGGATGCAATAAGATAAATTAAATGTGCACCAGTAACGTTGACGCGTGATGGTGTTTATTGCTGTTATGAATTACCTACCTTTATTTCTTTACCCAAGATGCCTTTCCTGTTATCTGAATGTCCTGTTTGATTCACCTTAGTCAATATGGGGGGAAAAAAGAGACATGCAATGTCCCTGGCTGGTCTCCGGGCAGGACAACTTTTGGAGTGGTGTAATGGTGGGTGGCAGTGTGACATGTGCTTTGTGTACAGCACAAGCAGGTACTGCAGCGTCATTGTTGATTTGAAACACAAAAGGGCCAGTTTCACACCGAAAAATCACAAGTTTAAGTACTTACATTAAGCATGTGTGTTTTCTGCTGAAGTGAACCATTTCCCTTTTGTATGCTGGCTCACAGTCCTCATTAATGTTATTAGCAGGGAATAAAATCGCCCCAAAGTATTACGTAGCAGCCCATTCACAGATGCTGGAGGAGGCAATCTACTAGACCCATTCCAAAACCTTTGGTAACTATTAGTCATTCAGACCACAACATTTATAAAAACAATAGGGCCCTTCACACAGAGAAACGAGGATAGGAAAGGTTTGCAGACGGCATCGCTTCCTTACAAGGCGGTTCTACTTGGATACAGGCACCTCATGGCAACCGGGAAGGTAGTTTTCAATGGAGAGTTGAATGCATTCAAAATGTTATGGTCTCAATAACATTTTATCAGTGTGGTGGGTGACCCTCACTGATTATTCTAGCAGACACATTTTAACATTTGGTGCCTGGCAGGGGGTAACTGCACATTCTGCTCACTGTGCACAGCAGCTGGCATTTAGAAGTGACCTCTATCTGCATGCTGTGGCTACACTTTGTATAGCACTCATAACAAAAAAGAAGAGACAGCTGCTTTTTAGTTTTTTTTGGAGGAAGACTGCTGATAACAAATATTTGTAACATCGGGACAAATAAGCATTACTGATATTGTGAGTAGAGCTGCAACGATTAGCCAATTAACTGCCAACTATATTGACAATTGATTAATGGTTTGTCATTGTCAGGCAGAAGTGTCAAACATTAGCTGGTCCAGCTTGTTAAATGTGATGTGCTGCTTTTCTTTGTCATGTGTGACAGTAAATGAAGAGTCTTTCAGTTTTGGACCGTTGGTCGGACAAAAGAAGCTATTTGAAGACTTCACTTTGAGCTCTGGGACATTATGATGAGCATTTTTTAAAAAGAAATTGACAATATATAAATTAAACTATTAATCATGAAAATAATTGACAGAATCATTAATGAAAAGAACCGTTAGTTGCAGCCCAAATTGTAAGACGATGGAGATTTTCTTACTGTTCCTGCCAAGGAAGCCATGCCTTTAAAAGGGTAACTCTGATATTTTTAAACCTGGGACATATTTTTTATTTTGTAACAAATTTGGGGGTTAGAATGACTAATATTTACCAAAAGTTTTGGAATTGGTCCAGTGGATCGCCGGCACAAGTCAACATGTTGAGAGATTTCCAAGTGAGACTTTCTGTTTGTGGTTAAACAAAAAAGGATGTTCCTCTTTAACAAACAGTCTGTGTCTGTAGGATCCTTTCCATAATGTTGTCACACACTTTGAACAACAGTTTGAGTCTGACAGGAGAAAAAGTGGACGCACATCAAAGGATTACATTGCAGCCATTGCAGCCCGTTCGTGGATACTGGCGGAGGAGATCTACTGGACCAATTCGAAAACTAATGGAACTATTAATCACTTAGACCCCAACATTAGTAAAAACAGGGTCCTGGTTTAAAAATACCAGAGTTTCCCTTTAATATCTCCAGGTGTGTTAGAAGGCAATTTGTAAAGCTGGAAACAGGTAATGTTAGAATTATATGTTAAATATATGATATATGTTAAAACAATAAATCAAACATTTCAACAACCAAAGAGTCATATGTGAACTAAATGTTCATGAAAAAACTACGGTTTCAGCACTACTGATGTAACACCCTGTGATCAGTCACATTGTCAAGATTACATGAAGCGCATACAACATGACAAAATAAATAAAGTTCTACTGCTCAGATGCAGAGGTAAATGATAGTAAATCAGAGTGTCTGTGTGTTTGGACCGCAGGACAGAGTCACGGCTGTATGTCAGTGATCTTCCTCTTACGGTAGTTGAGAACCAGACTGGAAGCGGTGAGCTGCGAGGCCCGGCCCTTCTCCCAGCTCTGGAAATCATTGAGGCCGCTCTGCCCGGACCTGAACAGAGCTTTCTCTAGACAATCCAGGCGCTCCACAAGCGCAGACGTGTCTTCGTTGTAGGCGTTCTGGGACGAGTCCATGGTCCGTCTGAACCGGCCGATGAACGTCTGGGCGAAGGACAATTACATTACATTTAGGCATTTAGGCATCGCTTTTATCCAAAGATGCATAGAACCATGATGGAAAACAACAAGATGTCTCATCAGACTTGTAAGGGCTGGTGATGAATCACAAGTGCTGTAAATAAGTACATCGCTGCCAATGGCAGAATCAAAAAGAGCATTAAATCTAGGAACAGATTATCTTCGTACATTATCAAACTACAATACAGTTCCACTATACTACTAATATCGTACAATATGCTATACTTTATAGAAACAATGACAACAATTTGCCACGGATTGGATGAGAAAAAAAAGACAGCAAGAGTATTGCAGTGAAGGTGTTTGACCTTAAAGAGGTACTGCACACTTCCATCTGTAAACTGTGCTGCTGTTAATACTGACATGTTTTTCCACATTTATAAAAAAAAAAGGGATTTCATGGGTTGAAAATGGCTCAACAGAACATCAACTGTTTTCAATCAGCCCTGAACCTGCAGGACAGTGCTGACAGAGCTAACCGTTTTGGACCTGTCTACGTCATCAAATGTATATAGAAAAAAGAAAACAACACTGCTAGTCTGTCTCCACCATGGATGTATAAAGAGAACTGGATACAGCTTTGGAGGCGGGGTCCTGTTCACTCCTATAAAAGTTGCTCAAAAAAAGTTAGACTTGCGGGTAAAATATGACCCGGATCTTCAGCATCGCTCGATCTCAGGCTCCCTCACATGAATCACACAGACTCTTTAATTCTGGATTAGTGAATTTTACAACATTCAGCACATAATGATTTAAAAAAGAGCTATTTAAGTGGTTGTAATGTAAAATGAATGTTTACACACTCATTTACAGACGTCTTCTTCACAATGGAAGTCTATGGGAAAAGGTCTTTTTGGGCCAGTGAGTGCGTCACGTGACGGAGCAGGTTTGGCCACTACGTAATATTGGCTTCAAAGCCTGACCCACACACTACAGTTGTCTCTCCATCACTCGTTGCATTTTAAATATGAAGGGAGAGAGGGTTCTAGCAGTCTGAGGGGGAGACGTTTTTAATCAGTGACCTGCTTTGGATGTAAAATTGAATGTTAAACTTCAGACGTGTAATTCCAGGTCACTTGCCTTGAGGCAAACCCATCTTTAAAAAAAAGAAAGAAAAACTGATCTTAAAAATATCGAAACATCAAAGAGTGTGAGTTTTAACATTTCACAAGTAAATACAGCTGGTATAAAGACTAAGCAGTGACTGGACCACATTTAAAAAAGTCTAACTACAGAAATGCAATTATGTGTAATTTATAAATAATTTATGTAAACCCAAGCTCTGAACGTAAGCTGCATGCAGTCTTCATATCAAGCTCATTAGATGTTGGATCTCAGACAAACACCTTGGTTGAGGAAATAGGGATGATATCCAACCAACCAGGATGGTGCCCCTTAAAGTGTGTGAAGACCTGGTGGTGAGTAAGACTGTGGAGAAGTCTGTTTATCTGTCAGTCTGCCTGGTAACAGCTTCACCAGAATACACAGCAGGCCGCAATGTTTTCTAATCAGACTGCTCCCCCTAGCTGTAATATTTTAAATAACACTGGCTTCACTTGTGAGTCTGCACTGTCTTGTGTCTGTACAATGCAACATCTATTTACATGACATTATAACACACATTTAAAGAAACATAGAATAATCCGTAATCAGGTCATTTGTCACAGGGTGGAAATCCTGCTGTTCACCCTCTCACAGGCCTTTCTGACATACGGATAAAGAAAAGTACTAGAAAATAAAACCAGCAGCCGGTTCACTTAACTCAGCATGACGACTGGAAACAGTCTGTATGAACTAAGGTAACACAATTCACCTACCAGCATCGCTAAAGCGTAATAGCCAATTTGTTTATTTCCCACAAAAGGTGTAAAAATGACTATTTGCCATTTAACGGTGTGACGGATAAGCAGTATTTTTATGTCTTGGAGGAGACCTTTAAATACAGCACACCTGTCTGTATGGTGGTGAGGACAGCACATAATATTTCACTACATTCAACAGTCGAGCAGCATCGGCTACTTGGCAGAATTGCCCCCATGTCCTGCTTCTTTTGGAAGCGGCCCCTCTAGTTGTTATGATGGATTCCACACTTTTGAAGAAAAGAAAGTCGTGATCATAAAAATTAATGAACAATGATAAATAATAAACACACTGAGCAGAGAAACCCGTGAAATCCTTAATGCTTACACAGAATGAGAATAAACATGAGCGTATTGACCTGATAGACACAATATTGGCCAGTGTTGGTCACCATTGGTGAGTCTTACATTTGTCACCATTACAGAATGTCCCTGCCTTTAACAGTGTGCCTGGTTTACATTACACTATGAAAGCTTATTAGACTTCACTGTAAAACATCAGTAGTTGCCACTGGTGTTGAAAGAGTGTATGAAAAGGAAAAAGAAGTCTGAGTCAGTAAGTCTCCTATAATCCACATCCACATGATGTTTACATGGCTGATTTAGCAATGTTCAAGTATAATAGTGTGTTTTTTCACAGAGAGGCTGGGACCTGTGAAAGCCATACACAAAGCTTAACTACATGACACTTTATGAGTTAAAATGAAGCCCACTTAATGTTCTTCTCCTGTGGTTTTGTCTCACCTCCCAGAGTACATAGTCACAAATCCATTAAAGGGTTTGCAAAGTCTTGCTGTGTCCTTTATGAAGTAGATACATCGTGTAAATGAGGTGTAATGTGTGCAACAGGAACCCGTCTGATTTATAGAGTTGTTTGTTAATAGTTGCCCAGGGTAGACCTGGGTACTATTCAGAGTCATCCAACTAAAAGGTAGGCTGACACCTTTTTGTTCTGACAAAAATGCAAAGGCTTTTTTTAAACGCCGAAACGATCGTGCCTTTTATCAGCAACTGCTTTGATGCACATACACCAAGCATGTGCGCGTGACACACTGCACTCAAGCGTGGAGTCAACGGGGAAATGACACATTCACAAGGTCAGCGATGAATCGCAAACGAATTAGTGTTTGTAACAAATACTAGGTTCTCTTAAGCCACAGACATACATATACGTAGACTCCGCAGTGACTGCTTGGGAACGTTGATGCAATAGGTCAACGCGCCCTCCATATTGGAAAGGGCAAGACTGGCCTGTAAACAAATACAAGTAAACATGGGAGCTGCGTCTTTTCTGGATAAAAAGCTCTATAAAGTTCTCTCAACAGATGACTCGTTTCTTATATTCAAGAGTTTATGACCTACACTGAATAAAAATATAAACACAACACTTTTGTTTTTGCTCCAATTTTACATGAGCTGAACTCAAAGAGCTAAAACTTTTTCTATATACACAAAAGGTCTATTTCTTTCAAATATTGTTCACAAAATCGTCTAAATTCATGTCAGTGAGAACTTCTCCTTTGTCGAGATAATCCATCCACCTCACGGCTGTGGCATATCAAGATGCTGATCAGACAGCATGATTATTGCACAGGTGTGCCTCAGGCTGGCCACAATAAAATGTTCAGTTTTACTGTATCCTGGGGGGGTCCGAGGGGTCAGAAGACCAGTCAGTATCTGGTGTGACCAGCATTTGCCTCACGCAGTGCAACACATCTCCTTCACATAGAGTTGATCAGGTTGTTGATTGTGGCCTGTGGGATGTTGGTCCACTCCTCTTCAAAGGCTGTGTGAAGTTGCTGGATATTAGCAGGAACTGGAACACGCTGTCGTATACGCCGACCCAGAGCATCCCACACATGCTCAGTGGGTGACATGTCCGGTGAGTCTGCTGGCCATGCAAGAACTGGGATGTTTTCATCTTCCAGGAATTGTGTACAGATCCTTGCAACATGGGGCCGTGCATCATCATGCTGCAACAATGGGCCTCAGGATCTCGTCACGGTATCTCTGTGCATTCA
>JAVQJD010023321.1:0-23309 GCA_036023655.1 Nannoperca australis | reverse complement strand
CCCCCCCCCCCCCCCACCCCCCCCGCGGCCGCCTAGAGGTTAAAGAACTGACATAACATAACACACCTGCTCAACAATCTGGGCTTTTCTGACCTCTGCAAATATGAAATACAAAGATGTCCGAGGGTGGATTCTATTCAAGCGCGCACCACCTGGACTTCTTTACCTGTGGCTGATCCACGCACCAAATACTCCAACACACCTCAGAGAATGTCACGGACGGAAATATACTCAAGACATCTAGATGAAGAAAAAAAAAAACTGATGCCTGGTTACCATGGTTATTGTGGAGTATCTGAAAGAGAAATCAAGGACGCCACCACCCCCACCGCCCCACTTATGTGCGCCCTCTGACATGTCAGAACATGTCTGTTTGCAAACAACGCTTTGCTGGAACAAAACCGATGATCACTCTGCGAGTAGCCGTGAAGGTCACCGGAGCAAGTGCTGCTTTTTGATGGATGTCTGTACAAGGGGATGTCTTGACTGTGATGACTCAATGAGCCTTACAAGCCCTGATGGAGCACCGTGCAAAGGTGAGGGGCACAGCGAGTCTGCGTTTGAGGTTGTCCCCCACCCCCCCAACCCCCGCCCTCCTTGTTCTTTTTCCGGCTGGTTCAATAGCTATGCTGCATCGACTCCCCGTGACGCAGGGACCCGATCAATACCGGGTCTCGAGGGTAGCGGAGCGGCCAACGACAGGACTCGACAGCAAATGTGCTCCAAAGGTTGTGCGATGTTGTGATCGGGGGGGGGGGGGGGGGCGGCTGGGGTTGGCGCCGTGGGTAATGCTGTGCGACCGTCTCAGTTGGTGTCTTTCGTCCGACAGAATGCACGTGCTGCTCTTCACATGGTTAAACAAAAGGCAAACGGGTAGATTAGAAGAAAATACACCCGCATGCAACTCGCCCTTAAACAATACGTCAATGAATCAGTTAAAGCGGAAGTGAAATACAATCGATTAATTGTTCAGGTTATAGGAATATTCAGTGGTTTCAGCTTCTGAAATGAGAGGATTGGGGGTTTTGAACCGTTAGTTGGACAAAACAAGCTAACTAAAGACGTCGCGCTGGGCTCCGTGAACCTGTGATTTTATGGTGTATATTTGACGATTAATTAAAAATAGCAATTAGCTCATAATGAAAATAATCATTAGTTGCAGCCCTACCCACAGGTCAGTGGGACCATAACCACATGTGTAATACACTGCACCAGCCCCACAGGTGCCGCCGCCCCCCATGTACCAATAACCCAACTGCAGTGTGCAGACAGGAGGATTACTTTTGCAACCCTGAACTCCTCTATGAGCTATGTAGGGTATGTAGTATGTATGTACAGGCAACCATTCTGAGCAAAACCATTAAGGCCAGCAAAGCTGCAGCATACCAAGCTCAATTATGGGATACCTGGGATGGGAAATGCACAAATGATTTGGCAAGGAACATGACAGATAATCTGCCAACACTCAAAACACAACGGAAACTTGTTCTTTCTGGCTAAACATGATGAGAGAATGTTGCTTTACTGCTGCCAGCTTTCTGTGCACGCACACGCACACACATTATTGTGTATTGTATACACACACACACACACACACACACACACACACACACACCAGCATTATTGTGTATTGTACACACACACAGTACAGGACCATTAATCATACGCAACCCAGTTCTGCTTCTCGCCTCATACTCCTCTCATGTGCTTCTGGCCTAAGGTTGACTTTGCAGTCTCTTTATTTACCCCAGTGCGGTGCAGAGGTTGCATGCCATGGAGATTAAATCAAAAGGACAGAGTGGCTTTTGGGGGTGGGGGGTGGGGGGACGAGTGCATTGTTGAACTCTGCGGGCATACATACGTGCACATAATCTCATGGTAAACACCAGCAAGAATGCAAAAATCTCTAACTGAAATGAAATCGGCTGGGATACTCGACACTAATTACGTTAGAGGCCACTAACACGGTCGCACACGCCACAGCTGCATACTTTGAACTGCAGAGCAAGCCTTAAACGAAGCCTGTCTTTTGTGTTTATTCAAATAAACTAGTGATGTAATAGGATTCCTTCACTTTTTGTAAATGTCTGCCACGAGCAAGGACAATAAAATGGATTACTGGACGGAACTGATGTATTCTCTGACTACAGTGCTTCAACGTGCCATCAATCAAGCCTCCAGTTCAAGTACACCCAGTATTTCTTACCCAGGTAGAGAGATGCGTTTTCTTTCTTCACATTGTCGTCCAGGTAGGTGGGCCCCAGGGTGTAGATTGGCGTCGACCCCATGCCCACCAGTATCTGGGCGCAGATGAACAGAGTCACATACAGGTTGTGCTCATTGCCCTCCTGGTCGCGAGGGCACGATGCCACGCCGGGCAGCTCACGCCCGCTGCCGTTGCCGCTCTGACAGAGGCCTTCGCGGCCCGCCGAGGAGTTCACCTCCTGGATCTGGTAGGGTGGCGAGATGAAGTGGGGCAGGGAAAACAACGCCGCCCCTATAGCAATGATCACACCACCCACGGCCAGCCAGCGCGGCCTCTGACCTCTGCCGCCAAAGTAGGAGATGAAGACCACCACCAGCAAGCTGCCGATGTCGAAGCAGCTGACCAGCAGGCCGGACTCAGAGCTGCGCAGACTGTAACGCTTCTCAATGGTGGTGATGACGCTGCTCAGGTAGCCCGAAACCATCAGGGACTGGATGAAGGTCAGGTAGCACATGCAGAACAGGAAGCAGCGGGAGTCCCTGAGGATGACCCGCACGTACTTCCTGGCTGGGATGCGGATAAGGCGAGCGAGAGAGAAACCGAGTTTTTTACCCCCACAGCCGGCAGACCTGTGGCCCTCCACGGGCAAAGAGCTGCTGAGCCCCACCATGCTGGAGACCGAGGGGGAGAAGTCTGTCCTGGAGGAGGGAGACTCCGCCTGGCTGGAGTCCGGGGTCTTCGGCTGGAGCTCGCTGCCCTGCTGCTGGGTGGTGTTGACCAGCCGAGGCTCCGCCGCCTTCTGATCCGGCCCGCACGGTCCGTTAAGGATGGGTAAGCTCTTGGACTTGAAGCAGCTGTCGGGGTCCGTGTACTGGTCCTGGAGGTCGTGGATCTCCAGAGACAGGTCACTCCCCGTTCCGTCGTTGTCCGACGAAGTCATGGCGTAGCTGGAGACGCAGCTTCCGTCAGTCAGTACCTAGTGCCACATCGGGGTGGAGCTGCTGCAGGTCTGGGTAAAAGACCCTGAACCCCTCCAGTTATGCGCATGTTTTATTCCACATAGCTATTTACAGCAGATCTGCTCCGTCACATGAAAAGCACCGCATTAGCCCCAAAATATCCTTACAAGCCAAATTGTGAGATCTTGACCGAACACAGAAGAACATCACCTTCCTTGACGTGACACTCTAGAATATTGTCCAAGGGGTGAATTGTTTGCGGTAAATAGCTTAAAAAAAACTAATAAATAACAAAAAGGTGATGTCTTTACAAGTTGATGTGAATTTTATGGCTCTTTGTTAGACAGGAGTCTGGATTCATGTGGGGTTTGTCTGTTTCTTTTGTCCCATAGCTGTGCAGCATCCTAGGAGGGGGGGGGGGGGAGAAGATAAAAAAAAAAACAGGAAATTAAAACATACATACAACAAATCAAAATGGTTGCTACTGCCAAAGTAGACATTTATATTCCTAGGAAATCTAACCCTTTCCACTTCTAGCATTCTGGGAATCTGTCCAGTCTGGATTAAACTGGTCACTTCAAAATTGCTAAATTAGTAGACGAGAAAATATCCCACAAAAATAAAAGAAAAAGAAACACAATAAACCGTCGCACCGGAGTCAAAGAGTCGCAGCGGGTGAAGGTAAATGACACCCGGACCCCCTTTTGTCAAAACGAGAAATTATACCTAGAGAACAAAAGAGCACGCTGTCCAACAAACGTCTCAGTCGTGACTTTGAAAAGAAACAAAACCCCGATTCAACACGAGCCATTTCGGTCATTTTGTAACAACGAGCCTCGTCCTCGGTTAAAAGGGGGACAGATATTATTTGACAGAACTTCCAGGGAAGGAACAGACGGCTGTGATACTCACACGGGACAGAGGGAGGTAGCCTGTTGTTCTCCACGCAGCGGCCACTCGCTGAATGAAACCTGGAATCTGACACGGATGGCTGCTGCTGCTGGTGGGCACATGTCGCCTTCAAGGACTGTCGGATGCGGTACAATTCAGAGTTCGGTGCACTATTAAAGTGGACAAAACGCTGAATGGGTCTAATTTTTTATCACGTCAGATCATAAGATCAGAAGGCTAAATGAAAAAGTGAATAGCTGATTACACAAAGTAATTTGGTGTGTTTATTTATAATGTTTATTTATCAATTATATTACAGATATAATTGAAGACCTACGCGTACTCTTTTTACGTCTATAACTCATAATACATCTGTGCTAGAAATGTAAAAATAATCATCAATTAACATGGCTTGGCCTTTTGGACCGTCTGTGTATTTCACCAGACACACAAATACGACATATAAACGACAAATCTTATTTACAATTTTCAGACTACAGGATAAATCACGACGAGGAGAAGGCAACTTGAACTCAGCCAAACTCGAGCTACAGTGGGACTTGTAGTTTATTTCATGAGCCTCACGCGCGTTCAGCTCCCTATCTGACAACATGTAAACCTGAGACGAGTAGCGGCGTCTTACTAAGACACAAGCCACGCCGCACGCATCTGGAAAACGCTAATGTATTCATATTTCCATTCAGTTAACTGCGATTACACCGACTTTAGGACTCCATATACCAGCATGCTTGTCGGCCCATATGGTGGCTTGTTTAGTGCACTACGTCATCTGGACAGCTGGGACCCTTGCTGACCCAGCAGTGATTGACTGGTCACAGGCTCGTAAACACGACAATGGGATCTGTGCCTCTCTGACGCAACACACTGTGAACAACAATGTCTGCTGGAGTCATTTTATTTCTTCAGAGGACATAACCACTCAGTCTTTGATGAAAAGTACTCACACATTACAATGAAGACTGCACCGGAATATCGTTTGTACACATTGACAAAGCTGATGCGAATCAAGATGAAATATATTCATTACTACAATATATAATCACATTCATGTGAGTAATGTGAAGACCCGTCTTTTGAGGAGGACACATACATAATGGTCTTGTGATCAAGATTGTAATTCACGTTGATGTCCCTTTATTCTGATGGCCATTGCGACATCACTGAGTGCATTTATAAGGTTAAAAAAAAAGACAAATATTGTAACATATAATACATGTATTCATTCTGTATTTGTTATTTGTGGGTCTGAATAAACATTAAGGTTTATCAAGATTTTTTAAATTAAATTGAATGAAAACATCTGCGCTGACAGCGAATAAGATGTACCTTTTTTATAGAGCGAGTTGACTACCGGTGCCCGTCATGGGGATGGATGACTTTCCCCAAGGTCATTAATTCATTTCCTGGACTGGGTAGGCTGGGTGATCAATCCCACTCCTCTTCCTTCTCCTCCTCATCATCATCATGTTGATACTCCCTGGATCCTCCTTGGAGGAAGAGCATTTGAACGAAGCCTGTATGTCAAAATCTCTGCTTCACTTCCCAAAATTGGTTTGTGTGGAAGCGAAAGTCTAATCATTTTTTTATATCCTAAAGTGATACACAAGCTTTGCTCCCCTACAGTATGTGTTCACAGCATTATGTTGCATTTAGGATTGAAAAACCCTATTAAAGTATGTAGTAAGATCTTTCTTTCTTTTCTTTCTTCCATAGAGCAGCTCTGCACTTCAGTGAGTAGAGTTGTATTGAACAGTGATGTACAGATTCTCTGGTACAGTTTTCCTTTTCATAGTTTGATTTGTACTCTTACCACAAGAAGAAGAAGGAGTAGAAGAAAGAATATGAATATGCAACATACTCAATATATTAATTGTCCGCAGCAGATTTCTTACAAGCCAAACGCCATTGATTTAGAAAAGTTACACTGACCGGATGACAGGGGCAGTCTTTTCCAAACGCTTAATATGTCCTTGCCTTCTCAGAAATAGTTTTAATAGAGTAAAGTACAGCTTTAGAGGAATTTGGCTTGAATGCCCGGCAGCATCAGAAGAACAAAACGTGGCTGTTTTTGCTACAGAAAAACAAAGAGAAAACTTCCCATGTGAACGAGTGAACCAGCACAATAGAGACTGAACAAGCATGCCTGCATAAAAAAAGAAGAAGGGGGGAGTGGGGAGTCGCAACAAAGCTTTCCTTCATATTTAAATGTTTCCCACAGCCATTGCCAGCAGTTATTGTCATTTTGCATTTCTCGTATAACCAGCAATAAAATAAACAGCCTCTTATTAGAACAACTGTAAAAACTTTTTTATCACTCACAGGGGGTCAGAAATCAAAACTATTTAAAATATCAATATTCGTGGGAAATATTCATGCAGCGTTATGCAGAAACGGATCAGTCCCTGTTCAACTTGCTCTGCTCTGTTAGAGCCAAAATGAGAGCATTCCTCTGTGATTACAGTGTGATGAAGTTTAATAGAGAGAAAATGCAAGGAAACTGCAAACTCTTGGATGTTTCCCTGTAAATTATGTTTTTATGATGTGGTGCAGCTACTGACTTAAAAAATTTGAGCACTGGTTCCACAGAGGAGAGAAATACAACACCACCCTCTAGTGCACAATCTAGTCCAGTGAGGCCAGGGTCTGCAGAGCGCTTGTGTTTCTGAACATGACCAGTAGATGGTGCTTTGTCCTCAAGATTGTTAGCGTCAAACAGAGAACTGGGCTGCTTGGCAGGATACAGCATATACAGACAAAATGTATAAAATAATGTAAATTGTTTGATGTTACTTTATTCTTTTTAAAGCATCGTCCACTGATTATACACACGAAGATCAGCCCATAAAAAAAGATGTCTTAGAAACTAATCTCAGATGGGGATTGAGACTTAAACGTTTTATCAGAAACCTGATTTACAAACTGGGGAAATTAGTTGGAATGATGTGAGTTTACCAGGTGGACACAGTCTAACAAAATATGGTATTGGGTTGCATTATGGAAATAGTAGGATCCCAGGTTACTGTGGATTTAAGATTAGGGTATCTCGGCCTCTGCTCCATCCATTTTGACCATTATTTTGAAAATCTGTCTGTCAAAAGTTACTACATTTTGTGAAAGTGAAATAATAAATCACTGTAGTACCCCTTTAAATGAAGTGCAGAACTACGTTCCAACTGCTTTGGTAAAGTATTTTCTTATATTTGATGAAAAACTAAGCTATACAAGTTAAACTGGCCATATGCAAAGACATTTTGTCACTTTAGCACCTCATGTTCTTTAACAGCCAACGATATTCAGTATGTGTTTGATTTAAGCATTTCATTTTTCTTCTTTTGTCTTCCTTTTCAGCTACACACATTCGATTCAAGATGATTTACAATGGCTGGTCAAAGTGCTTGTTACAAAGATTTCTCCTCCTCCTGTCAGTTCATGAGTGATGACATCATCATCATCATCATCATCATCCTCTGCACCGCAGCCAAGTCTGACACATCCCATGGCCTTGGGCCGGTCTCCCCCTCGCTCCATCCCACACTCTTCCTGTTAACCATCCCAACTTTATTGACATTACAGGAATCACTAATGAAACACTGTCTGTTTCTCAGCTGGCTGTGTCTGCCTGTAGAGCTATTAAAGGGAATCACACGAAGGCTTACACACACATACGTGTTGATAAATATACTGTACGTGCCCCATCCCCCCACCCCATGGTTCACATCTACACACAGCAGCCTTTTCCTGTATGTAGCCTTGGCTATCGAATCCACCAAGTAACATACGGGAAAATGCCACAAAGACAGACATTGAGGTGTGTGCATCTGTAACTGGAAGTCAGGGGTGCTGCTAGGAATTCCACGACTCCTCCAGGATACCTGCCACATAAGGAAGCATGATTAATCCTGTGTTAATTTCAGTGGCTTCTGCTATTTTTGATTCCTGAAAAGAAGTGAAGGTAAACAATCAAATTGTCTCCGACTATTGCACGGTTTAATCAGCTAATGGCTTTACAACAGCACTCAAATATATAGGAGGACTCTATGTTTGAACTATAACCCTCTGTGGTATTGTTTTACCACATTCTGCTTACCGGAAAGGCATCCTTTTAAATTAGCCGTCCTCTCTGTGCTGCTTTCTAAGGTCAACATTCTTGTGTTGTGGACAGACTCCCTGATCTGTAGTCAGGACTACTCCCCAAATTAGTTTACCCATTCAGAAGGGCTTGCAACTGGAAACTCTGCAACCCAGAGAGCGACTGATGCATATGAATAAGGCAAGCAGATCAGGACAGAAGGGTGGTGTAGTAATTGTGTTAAAAAGCGCAAGGGCCCCAAAATAAAGACCCCCGGTATAGGCCCCCTTACTGTGCGGAGCAATCCCAGCAGATTGGGTCCCATGCTTATGCAAAAGTCCCCCCCCCCACCCTTAGACCCATCACCCTCAAACCTGCCATCACCTCCAAAAGCCTGACCGGTAGGCCAGGTCACCCAATGAGTGGACTAACATACAGAGGGCTTCCATGACAAAGGCTGGCTGAATGTCCCTTTCCTAATAAATCATGAGGACATTAACAAATATGTTCCTTGCTAAGAAAAGCACAACAGCTCCCTTCCCTGTAGGGATCTTTAACACTGATAACACGCCTACTGAGGGGAGCACTGGCAAACGGGACTGATTATGGATTACTGCAATGCTCATATTTAATATTAACAAAATCATTAAAATGTTTAAAAGTTTAATTAAAGCAAACTGAAAGAAAAATACCGTGTAATATAATCAACAGTGATATACTTCTTCTTGTGGGGAAATTACTGATTTAATTTCAGTTTATACATTAAATAGAATATCAGCAGTGAGTTGGCATCTCACTTTAGCTCAACACATATAATCAAATTAAATATAAATGAATGGATAAAGCACTTGTGAATTGAGATTATATTTCACAGAAATCAATGACTTATGATACTTGTTTTCTATCAGTTTTGCACTAAAAACAGCAATGGTAGCTCATCTTGCAGTAATCAATGATCAAAGCTACTTAAATCACAATTTCAGTACCAGTTGCATGTTGTCCTTCTTTCCCAAAAACACATTATTTTGATAATAAATACTCCAGAAACACAGATTGTGTCAGTCATTTAATTTAATTTGAATAAAAACAGGACTGCACATAAGCTCGACACGTGTTGTTTAATAGGCCACAACTGATGGGTGAATGTGGGGGGACTGGTGTGAGTTGGAAAAAGCAGTTTAGCTGCATACACAGCATGTCTGTCCTTCCAGGAGAGACCCTGAGTTTACTGTAAACACGGGGGGCTGTTTCAAGCCCTCCTCAATTCCACTAACACATATGGAAATGGGCCGTACCTTTGGGGCTTTGTCCTCCTCCAAGAGCATCCACACAGCCCTTACAATGTTAAAGGAGGGGACTGGCAAACGTTTCATATTCATGGGGCACAATTACCTCCATATGAATGGAATAATTGCTCTTTAGAGGCTTAATCTACCAACTGAAGTATGTGTGCGTTCTTCAGGCCCTTGGGCTAAGGTGATCAGCCACCTAAGCAGAGGGTGTGCTCTATCATCTGAGGGGAAGGAATGTTTCACTGCTGCGTCGGCCTCTGTGGATAAATACGTTATGTAGGTCCCTGTATGATGTACAGTGTATGCATGGGTGTGTGTGTGTGTGTGTGTGTGTGTGAAGGATTGCTGTGTCTGTGCATACAGTCAAGATGTCCATCTGATCGCTCATCAGCTGGAAACAAATGATAAACTTTTGTTTGTTTTTGTTTTGAAAAGGAAGCACGATTGCCAGAGATAGCAGTAAAAAGATTTAATTTCCCTCACTGACTAATAAGTAAGCAGCAACAAATGTTTTTAGGATGCAGAACTTTGAAAGGAAAAGGGCTCATCTATCAGCTGAAACTTTTTGCAAAAGAAAACATGTTTGTGTTGCACTGCTCAATGAAATATTTCAAACATAACGAGAATTTGTGCATGTTACCTGCTGAAAATCATTGATCTCTGAACAGGGTGGGTCCTGCCTGGATGAACCTAAAGGGAAATCCCTTTCCTGTTGTTGTCATACCACCCTGATCAGCTCCTCAGAAGCCAAAGGTACTTGAGCGTGTGCCTTCTTAAGCCCTGAAGAGGATCCTTGTGCCCAGCTCATCCCACTAATTACCTTCTAGTCGTACTGTAAATGGGCCACTCCTGATAATCAGCCTAAGCCGGGAGGAAGGCTGGATAGAAGCGCAGACAGAGGAAGACAGGGATGGATAGGGGATGAAAGGAATGAGGGTGTTTCAATGAAACTGATTAGCTGCACGAGGCTGAAAGCCTTAATTTGACAACTTGTAAAGTTTTGATGACATTATCCCCGATCCATATGGTGGCTTAGGATCAATCCCCAATGGAGCAGCTGATTAATTTATTTTTCTTAAGTGTGTTTCTGCTTATAGAGTTGGGAAGCTCAGTTTGCTGTAGCAGCAGTGCAACAACCACTTTTGCATGCCTGTTGTCGTACTGTCAGTCCTCTCCAACGAGACATGGTTTAAAACTTCAGAGAATGTTTCCCTGATTATGTAAAATAGAGGCAGGTTAGGGAGTTTTAACAGTAGTTGCGTGTGTGTGGCCCTGGAGGTTTGCTGAATCGTTTATGTGTGTGCTGTGACATTAAAAACATTCAAAAAGACATGGAGTATTCACAAACATGGTTTTATGCTGGTATGAGCAATTTGTTTTTGATTTCCTTTTTGAGTATTTTAACAGGATACAGCCACACATTCTAAATATTACTATATGTTTTTTTCTGGGATACCTGAATGAAAAGTATGGTGATATTCTAAATTTTTCTTATTGTCAACAAATCCCACAAAAGAACAAAACATACAATGCATTTATCTTGCTAACAAGTATTACCTGTGTAGCTAAAGCCTGATTTAGTTTATTCCTTTGTGCAGAACTCACTGCACTGGGTGACTTGTGCCTTCGTTATGTTTATTTTGAGTCAAACCCACGTATAAATACTCACTCATGCACCAAGTCTGGAGCTGAAAATAGTCAGCTGTTTTAGGGAATTATTCATTTATCAAAATGAAACAATATATTTGTGATCCATTTTTACAGATTTACTTCTTTAGTAGGAACAAATGGGCTTAGGCTGAGAGTCACAGGGTAGGGAATATTGAGAGACAGACTCAAACATAGTTGGTTTGGGCTTTTCATAGATTTTCTTTGACAATAACAAAAGTATAGATTGCCATATTGCAAGTCTTTCATTTTTCTGGAGGTGCACAAAAATTGCAGGTCTCTGTTTCCCTGTTCTTCCTCCCTCTTCTGGATCATTATAATGGCCCCCCACACACACACACAGGTCTTCACGCCTTTTTCTTACAGTAGTCAGGTTCTTGAGACACAGCTGCTAATAGAGCAATGCCTTCTGCCCCCGATCCACACGTCAGCACACACATAGACACACAATGCATCGGTGTTTGCACTGTAATTACTGCAACACTGTCTTTGTCTGGACCATAATCCGAGGGATCCATTGTCGGTCATGCTCCTTCATTATTACCAATACCCACCCCCAAACCCCTCCCAAAGGCTGTCTCTCTTTCACCGCTTCTGCCCCACACACAAGGGAAGTGTGCTGCACCACAAAAGGACTAAAAAGAGGCACAATTAGCCCTGTGACTGTAAGCCCCCGTGTGGGCCAGGAAGCTTGCCGCACAATGGGGCAAACTTTTATACGACACTTTAACGCAAACACTGGAGTGTGCTGCCTCGTGCCTCGGTGCTTAGAGCCTGGCCACTCTCATCCCGGGCCTTTGTGAGCGAGAAAACAAGCGGTCATTCATTTCATTTATTAGTTAAACATTAATTGGGGAGGCACAGTGTTGCCCTTAAAGCAATGAGGGAGATGAAACAGAGGGGGATGAAAAAAAGAAATCATCAGTGGGCTGAGCCTTTAATTGAATCCCATGCTAGTCATTCAGAGATTGCCCTGTCAATGATTATATAGGGATCAATACAGTGAGGACAATTTCTATCTGAGATGGGGGTGAGCTCCCAGTGTTTTTTTTGTTTTGTTTTATACTGTAGAGCACACAGAGCTCGGCCAGTGCATCGAGTAAGACGTTTGCAAACTCTTGTCCCTCTTGCAAAACCCATTACACAATGTTACAACACACACACACACACACACACACACACACACACACACACCCACCTTGTTCTGCCCTTGTTTGTGCTGCTAATCTATGTTGAAGTACTTCAACAGGTTTCCACTGCTGCTCTGTATCTGCACTGCAGGACCCACATTAATGATCGGCAGACTTACATAAACCCTCTGTGGTTGTTCTCTATCGATCAGGTGATCTGGCTATCAGATAAGCTAACAGATCTATGAGGGAGTCCTTCTGTAACTGAGTTGCTCTGTGGGAGCGTTTGTGTGTGTGTGTGTGTGTGTGCCTGTTCAAGCACATGTGTTTACAGACACACGGTATGCTCCGGGAGGATTATCATCACGCTTTCGGAACATTGTGTTGCTTTTTTGTGTGTGCGTGCGTTTCACACTGTCTACCCAAGTGGGAGATGTGCTCCCTGTGCTAATTATGAGTTGTAAAGCAGGTTGTGATTGCGGTTGATGGTTTGAGTCCCAGAGGGGCATTAGTATTCAGTCTGTCCACTGCGCTGTGTGATTACAGAGAACAGGAAGAGGAGGAGGGTAAAGTTTAGGTTGAGATGTTGGGCCAATTAACAAAAAAGGTCTGATCATTCTAACTTATATCTGATTTCTCATTGAATCTATGATGAATTATGAACTAAAGTATTTTCCTGAGTTGCACAAAACTGAACCCTTTTTGGGACATTACAGTCTCAGAAAATGAGAATGTATATGCTGTACATGTCTGCGTACCATATTATAGCAATTTATTCTATTTTATGTTGTTTTTGCATCCCTTGTATTAAATCTGAACACCCACTAAAAAGTAAAGCATCAAAAAGCAAAGGAAGAATTTTACTGTCTACATGAAAGCTAATCATAAAGTGGTTTTGAGTTAACAAACTGATACAAACACCACTAATGTGTATAGACTTCGGAGGGGATGCTAATTAAGTTACATGAGACTAGAGATTGGTGCCATAAATTGTTTTTGTGTGTGTGTTAGTGTGTGTGTGTGTGTGTGTGTGTGTGTGCATGCGTGGCACTGCCATGCTTCTGTGACCACCTGTGACACTAATGTTACCTGTCAGCTCCCTCACCGCATCGGCCTTCCCGGCAACATCCACCGACTAACTAACACACTCACGCCACAATCATCCAGCAGGAGACGAGTTACAGGACAACCACAGTCACAATTAATGGACGCGCAGTCTGGGAGCTGCCGTCATCAGGTGTGTAGTTTGTGAGTTGAAGGGACAGTCTAATGGTCAGGTTTAAGGCTAATAAGGCACAGGGGGGATAGGAGCACCTGAGTGAAGACTGCAGCACGGAAAACAACAAAGACATTAAGGAGGCATTATAGTATTAGCTTGATTGAACGTTTTCTACATATTTTCTCATAGTTTCAATCTGGTTTCTGCAAGCTACATAGCACAGAAACTGCCCTCCTTTGAGTCACAAATGATGTACTGATATTTCAGATTCTGTCCTTACTGACAGACAAAAACAGTGGGCAGGTATTACTGGAACTGCTCTGGACTGGTTTTCCTCATACCTGGCCAACCTTTTTTATTTCTGTTGGTGAATTCTCCTCATAAACTGTGCCGTCTCAACATGGAATACCACAAGGATCAATCTTGGGCCCTGATCTGTTTACCCAGTGCATGTTACCCTTGGGACAGATTATCATAACATCTCATTCCATAGCTACGCGGATGATACACAGCTGCACCTATCGTTTAAACCCTCTGACACCAGCAATATAGCTTCATTACACAACTGCCTAAATAACATAAAAGCTATGTGTCCCAAAACCTTTTTAAATTGAACTTCAACAAGACAGAAGTAAGTAATCACTGGCCCTGAACACGTTTTAAAACAAATGCAGCCGCTCCTTGGCCCCCTCTCTCCCAACATAATGTCAGCTACAAAAAATCTAGGTGTTATACTGGATAGCAACCAGAGCCTTAAGCAACATGCAAAGAAATGAGTTCAGTAGTGTTTTTATCAATTGAGGAATATCTCAAAAGTTAGATAAATTCTGTCCTTCGGAAACACAGAGAAAATGATACATACCCTTATAACTTCCGGCCTCAATTATTGTAATTCCTTGTGTACTTGTTAGAGGTAGCCATGCAGATAATTTGGGTTTTAAAATAATTCAGTTAAAATAGTTATCCAGAGTAACTGGGGCATTGTTTTTGAAGAGGGATACTGTTGAGTTTAAAAAACAAATGTTTTGAGCACCAAACTGGCATGTTGGCAGAACGATTAAAATAGTGTTGCTTCAACAGTGTGACTCAAATCAAAGGGGATTTTTCTGTAGTGTTTCCTTTTTGAGCTGTGATAGAGGAATAGTAAGACAAAAGGGATATTTGAGGTGAAGGACTATAACTTTGGAACATACCCACTGAATTTGGCAAATTTTTAAGACTCATATTAATTAGCGTTATAACTTAACGTAACTTTTTTGTACAAAACAGGAACTGTGGATTCTGTCCCCCTTCAGTTACATTGGAATCACATTAAAAAGGGATCTCTTCAAGGCCAGTATAGACAGGAGGAACAATTACAGCGGAATAAAAACTCTTTAAATGTACGACAGGCTTGAGAAAAATGGGAACCTCTTCTTTCAAACACTGGCCAAAGCAGGATGCCTATCGCAGTCTGACCCTGACCTTACGGAGCAGCCCCAGTTTGCATAACTCACACAAAGTTACCTCTGTGGCAACAGCAAGGATCCACATCTCAGCTTCTAAATCAGGGCCTGTAGCCCATTAAAGTTTTCCCAGCCAGTCTCCACCTCTGCTCCAGACGGGACGGATATTCTTTGTTTGCAGAGGAGCGTCATCGCTCACAGCTGCTGCTGTAAATCTGGCTGCCTCATCCATCTGCCAAGAAAGCCAAATGAGCTCATCCCTCTGGCCTCACATGGCACCTCTGTCGCAGCGGCGAAATACCGAGGATGATGTTAATGGCGATTATTGGTGATTTCCTCAGCTGTGTGCGTGTCATCAAGGGGGGAGGAGGGGATTGTTGTTCTTTGTCTTGTTTATGTGTGGAGGGTGTACTCAAGGCGGGATGAATTGTCTGTCCTCAGGTCACTGTTTGGATCACCTGGCTGATTGTATTTCAGCCGCTGATGAACTAAGGCTAGATTAATGTGCGATGTGCAAAAAAGAAAGAGTGATTCCCCTAACTGTGTTGTTCCTCAGCCACTGTCTTGATAAATCAGTGCTTTATACATGGAGCACTGAAGTTCTCTATCTCTTTCCAAGGCGACCCCTATAGACCCCTGCTCCTCTCCTCTCTCTTCATCTCCATGTTCCCTCTTCCTTTAATTACTGTCTTCATGCTTGACAGGCACTGATGACTTGATTAAGCCTGCCGTGTGCAGTTCCAGTCTCTACCCTGCTGATGAATGAGTCTAAAGCTTATTAACTTACTCATTCTGATCAATAAGGCACTGGGCTTGAACACTGCAAGGACAGAGAGGAAGTTGCTGTGCTGCTGCCCTCAAACGCTGGCAGCAGGGAGGAAATCAGCACACATGATTAGCCGGTGTGTAACCAATCCGGCTGCTCTGTGGAGAGAGGAGCACCGGTGAATTGATTTTCTGGATTACTTTCAGTTGCAGAGGTTTTAGAGCTTTCTTCACACTTTCAGGAAAAAGACTGATGGCATGCTTTTGTAAACTTTTTCAATTATTTTAGGTTAAAATTTATCTTAAAATGTTTATTTTAAGGCATTCAAATCAGGACACAGACTTAAAAAGAGTATATGGAGAAAATTTGAATGGGTCAAAATGAGGACTGCCCTAAACTAGAGAATGATACGTATTGGGCATCAATCATGAATTCAGCAGGTTTTATCACTGGCATCCTTCCTCACAACAAATCAGACAATAAGTTTCAAGAATTGTTTCTAATTGTAGGAAAAAACACACTCTGGTCTCCTGATAAAAGCCAGATCCCCAAATATTGAGCAATGGAGACAAAATGTTCAGGTAGTGTATGACATCATGGCAAAACCTGTTTGTGAGTTGTTTTTTTTGGCCAAGCGGGTTCATGCACTACAAAAAAAACTAAACCGCCAACTTGTTTTGGAGCTCAAAGCCAATCATTCAGTATAATGCTCAAACCATTACTGTTTATGTCACCCGCAGAGAATACACCTTGTACATTAGCCAGGCTCCCTTTACTCATTTATACTCAGGAGGCCTTCTGACAGCATCCAGGAGGCAGCAGATGAAGAAGGGTTACATGTAAACCCTATTCCCCCGAGGAGGCCTTTCAGCCCCACCAGGGCCTTTAGGAATGAGAGGCTCATCATTGCAGCTAATTTGACCTCCAATAGAAACAGCCAGCATGCGTGTAGCCTACACAGCCTGCAAGCAGATATTGCTTGAAGGTGACATCTTAACTGGTAATCCTTGGAACAGGAGATTATGACTGGGGAAGGTGTCATGTGTTTGTCTGTACGCTGGAGCCACAGAACATGCTTTCCACTCTTCACATTTAGATATTGATCATTTTTTTGCGATGCAGATTTAATCTTTTATGGTAAGAGGTGCCAGTATTGATGTATTGCGGTCAGTGATACAGACAGCAAGCCCACACACACACACACACACACACACACGGACAAGAGGGCTTGATTCATTTTTCATGTCAAGAAAACAGATGCTTCCTGTTGCAGAGAAGATGCGGATCATACGATACCCCCCCCCCCCAACCCAACCTGCCCCACACCCATACGCCCTCCTGTCTGAGAACTATCTCTGGTTTTGTCAGGGTCCTTAATGAACAGAACTTTGTAATAGCCCGTACTGACCTTTGTTTCCCCTTTGCTGGCTGCTGTGTTCGGAGCATGTGTGAGAGTGTGAGCAGGAGGGTCTTCTGGGAAGAGCCCTTTAAGATGATGCGCACCATTAATGTGACTGCAGGTCGGCTCCATTTCAGAGGCATTGATCCGCTGCTGGAGTTTACAGAGCGCTGTGGCAGCAGAGTCGGAGCCATAGAGAAGGACCAGAGGTGGATGTAAAAATGATGTAATGAGGGGTGCTAATGCAGGAATACTGTGGGTGCTATTTAGTGACTTTGACCTGTTGTTATTTACATTTACATTTACATTTACATTTAGGCATTTAGCAGACGCTTTTATCCAAAGCGACTTCCAAAATAAGAGCTTTACATCAAGTCCATAAAAAGCTTGACCCCGACGTGATTATGTGTGTTATGTGTTTCCCAGGAAGTTTAAGATAAAATGAACTATCATAAAAACTTTCTGTGACCTTTTTTTTGGGGGGGGGATTGGAGAATTTTATTTTACTAGCTCTATCATTTCCTGATGTTGTTATTCCAACTGCTGCAACTGATCCATGTTAACTGATATTTCACTAACTAATCAAATACCTTATTTCAAAGTCTTTTTCTTTTTTGATTTCCACTAATACTGTGGTCTACAGTGAATGTGCCTGATTTTGTAGACTGACTAAATGAAATAAAACACTGATTTGACAATAAAACATTTGATTTGATATGGATTCATTCAAAAGGTTTATTTAAAAGGGACAATACAGGTAACATTGTTATATATTAATAAGTAATGCAATAGATGTATAAATGTATATAAATTCAACTTGAAACAAATGGAGCCTTGTGGTAGTTCAGCCATGTTCCATACACCCTTCAATCATGAGTATGTCCACGACCTGTCTCTCATAATAGGCGCCCCATATAAACATTTGAAGTGACTCCTTCAGTCTGCATACAACAATGCTGAGCTCTGCATCCTCGCTGCCTGCTTATAGAAATGTAACTCCCTCCACATCCCCGGCCTCCTCCTGTATTAGCATTTTGTGAATGTTTCTTGTAATACGCCAGGTTCAGTTGGGAGCTCAGGCACAGTCTGTGTCAAGCTCAGATTTGTTCCAGAGAATTGCGTGAGCAGAGACACCAAACAGATTCAGGGTAAAAAATTTCAAAGGAACAAATGAAACAGACTGTGTGCATGTGTGAATGTACAGAACACGATCCATTTAAATGTATTTAATGCTTACATTTCTGTTGTTGTTTAAACCACTGTTTCACTGAAACCTTTGCATTATTTGCAAATACTTGAGGAATCCCTTGTTGCAATCCAACTTGTGCGTCTGGATAAATCCTTTGGTATTTTGTAGAAGGTTGAAAACCTATTGGTTTTTGTGAGTGTGGAAAGACAATGCATGTAATTGAAATAATTAAAGAGAAGAAGGTTGACATGTAGATGAATCTACAAAATCATTAAAAACAAAAGACAGAGATATGTTTTATACCCAGACTCTGGACACTTAGCAGGCACCAATAAATCCTGAAGTGAAGAAAATACTTGCAGAGCTCTGCAGTTTTCCTTTTGATGAATGTACATTATCAGAAATATAGACTGACTCTTACCGTATCTTGAGTGTGACTTCTATTACCTCAGTCAATAAGAACGTTGTCAATAAAGTAGTCTGGGATGTGTACTTTGTATTAAGTGAAGGTATTGTGTCTTTTTAAGTATTGAATATTTAGTTAAAATAAAACAAGTTGGTCTATTTTATCAAACAGTATTTATGGAGTTGCATTATCGCATTATTGAAATGGCAAATGTCACAGGGTAACTTCAATAATGATTGCCACCGCTAATTAATTGCTCTGGTGTTACCAGATGAATCAATGACCATCAGAAGATTGTCTGTGGCCGAGATGAATCTCATGTGTTGGGGATTGTTAAAAAAAGCATAAACAGATCAATGGAGCTCCACTTTATAGGCTTGGATATGGCTTAGATATCTGCTCTGCTTGATGTTGGAGTGTGTGTGGGGGCCCGGCGGTCCGCCTGGTAACCAGAGCCGTAACACAAGCCCATTTAGCATATGGCATTTTTTACCACAGAGAGGTAAACACAGTGGGGAGGCCAGGAGAATAGTAAAACACACTGCTCAGGCCAGATCTCCCTGTGGACCCACACAGGGTGGACACACACAGAGGACACAGTGTCCAGTCCCAATGACAAGCAGAGGTCACTCTGCTCAATAGAGAAGGCTATACTCCAGTTTTCTTAGTGTCTTTCCTTGAATCTAGTCTCTTTCTCCTGATTTAAATCTTGTGTCAGGCTTGTTAAAAAGTAAATTATGTACCTTGTTGTACTTTTTCCACACTCTGTCTTAAAGTTTCTCATCCACAGACCCTTCCTCCTACCCTGCAACCCTTATTTCCCTCGCTATATGTCATTTAAACATGTCACAACACTAAAGGATGTTGATATCAACTGTCAAACCTTAAACCCTAATGGGGCTTTTTTGAAGTGACAATGTAACAGATCAATGCGCCCCTTAGGAGTCAGATTACGAAGACTGTCAATGACCACACGTGAAGGATTGGAGAAAAAATAGGGGAACAACATGACACTGGAAGCATACGACAAAGTCACACTGAACTGCCCCCAAAGACTCGGAGCAGAGACACGCACATACCAATGCAAAACACATACCTGCAGCTTGATTTAATTGTGCTGCAGCCATCGTTTGTGCGCTCAGGAAACCTACCAGGGCGAGGCCTCTCCAACAAACTGCTGAAAGGGCATAAAAGACCAGTGGTGGCGGGGTGTTAAGAAGTTAGATGCCGGGAAGCAGCACTAAGGTGGCGCTAGGCTAGAGAGAAGCCATAAAGGCCTGTTAGGGTACATTAGGTGGAGGAGAGGGTCATAAGGCTTCATGAATGTTTCAGCAGGACGGGGGCACTTGTCTTCCAGCTCCTCTTGTCAAAAAGCCATCATGACTGGGGGGTGGGGGGTGGGAGGCGGGGGCGGCTCCGGGGGGCCAAGACACTCTATTTTCTTGTGGCGGAGAACGCATACACAATCCCAGACACGGACAGACAATGCACCGAGAAGCACTCACACACAGCATGACCAAACCAACAGAAGTACATATACTCTTAGCTGTGGTAGTGCAGTCAGTGCCCGCCTCATCCGTCACAGTTTTCATCTCCATCACTGTCAACACACTCGTTGTTGAATCATTGGCTCTAGTCTCCTGGATGAGCAGGTTTAAGACCTTTCAGCGTTACACTGGCTGATGTTGATGCACCATCGCAAAGCATCAGGTGCTTAAACAGTCATTCCAGCCCTCGAGGTAGCTGCTAAACATTCACACCCCAGGGCCTTTCAGCGGCTTCTCCCCTTTGACCCTGCAGACCTTTGGGAGCTGCCCGGAGTCACGGTCAATTGTCCCGTGAACAATAGAAGTGTAGCTGCGAAAGCAACAGAGACTATATAACCTTGTTGGTAAATTGTGTTTTTCAAAGGCAGTGGAAGGAAGGAGTAGATCCTAAAAGAGGAGGATATTGACCCTGACATCAACATTTTCTCATCAAAAGTGTCTACTAGCTTCTGCATGAGCTGCAGGCCTGTTCCTGGCACCTGCATACATGTCAAGAGTTTACATCAGGGCAAGGTTCCTTTGTGTTTTTGGTCAGTGTTTAACACAGGCAACAGCCATTTAGAGCCAGTCCCCCAACTGTCAAGAAATCTAAAGAAATTTGGATTTACACTTCCTGTATGACAGTATGTTGTTATCCTGGCTCAAGGGAGGCAATGTAAAGGAGTCACAAAAAAACTATGCCTTGCAAAACATAGCTGCCCTAACCCAATGCTGACCTGAATGTGAATATGCTGGAGGATGGGGCCTGAGAAGGATTTCTGAAAGAGCTTGCTTGCAGCAGGTGCCACAAATCAGCTAACAATGGCAGGAGGTGTTCGAGATATCCTGCAAGACACCACAGGTTTCATAGGGTGGAGCATTGGTCATATCACATATACATGAGTAGTAGTAATAAGAGGCTATTAGTGGAATCTGAAAGTTCCATCCCATGATTTCAGGCTTAAAAGCACCCCGGGCCTAATCCTTTGCAGCCTCACACCCTAACTTCTTTTAGCTACACCGTTGTCTCTTAAATTCAGACTGTAAGCTGATAGAGCTGCAGTATTACAGTGATTAGAGAGGGTGAGGTGGGCCAGAGGAGGTGATGAGAGGAGGAGGGAAACAACTAGCTGATAAAGCAGTTGTCCTCCCTTGTTTCTGTGCTGTTAGCTTTGTTAAATGTGACTGACAGCTATTGATGGATATGTAGCTGACCTGCCCTCCCTCTGTCCATCACTTCATGTGCGCGCGTGTGTGTGTGTGTGTGTGTGTGTGTGTGTGTGTTTGTGCATGAACACATCCTGCCGCATGCACACGCACATACCCGTGCATTGGAGGGCTTGGTTTGCAGGGTTATGGTGCACTGTGTGGCTTCCTCCTGTACTCTTGTGATGGTCCACAGGGAAATCAATCATCATCTGTCCTGTGTGGGTGGTGACTGTGTATTCTCCAGGAAGAAGAGATGAAGGCAACAAGGTAGGTGAGGAAAAGACAAGAGAGCTTATTAGCTAATCCAGCACAAGAAGGTTACAATCTCCCACTTTCTTCACTATCTCAAATATATAAAACCCACTCCTACCCCTTCCTCCCCCTCTCCAACAGTAACAGAGAGAAAGCAAACTGATCTCTATTTAACAGGATGGTGCAGAGTCGGTGTCTGCCATACGTGTGTGTTGCCCTAGAGTGTCATTTAAATGGACAGCTTAGTTAGGATTAGTTGGACCAACAGCAAACATCTTTAGAGGCAGGGAGATCACCACGTCTGTGCATGGATGCGCATGTGGCAGGAGTACAGTGTCCATATGTTGTAAATCCTTCCCTGAGGGACAACACATGCAGCCCTTCTTTTAAAGGTAGAAAATACACATTCTTAGGTTTTTTAACACTTAAATCTAATCCCCCTCTTTAAATTGAATCCCCCTCTAACCCAAACTATGTTTTTGATTGCGCCTTACACTACATGTGGAAAATGATATGATTCAAAATGTCTTTGGGTTCCTTGGGGATGCTCCCTGAACTTTCACATCAGTGGATTAATGCAGGCATGCACCAGCGTGTCTTTCCTCTGGCCAATAGTGTCGTAGCAGCATGTGGTCCAACTGTCCTAAAGTATCAATTTAAGACATCCCCGGGCTTTTCAACACCACGACCCCACCGAGAGATACATTCGCTTGAGAATAGACCCTGGCACAACAGGGGCAGCCAAAACCATGATGTAACTGTCACATGGGAATTACATGGTCACAGTTTATCAGAGCAAAACATATACACGTTGTACGTGTTTTTGCTGGAAAGGCAGCATCAGGCTGCAATTTCCGGCAATTTATTCAGCACATGTAGGAGGAAATGTGCACACACAACCACGCAGACGGAGGGGAGCAAGAAATGTGGGGTGATTCAGAAACAGAAGTGTGTGTGAGAGAGGGTGGGAGGTAGGTAGGTACTGTAACAGTAACGCCTCTCCTCACTACCGAACTGCTAGCTTTATCTCCCACAGGAATAACAGTAGGGTACATACAATAGCCTTGCGAATAAAGACACACAAATAGCAAACCGAGAACTATTGTAAAGCGCAACGCATGGGGAGAAGAACCCTATAACACTTTCTAACATCCCGAATGACAATGACAGATGTCAACCTACAAGCATATTTTCTCCTTTCAGCGCCTTTGCATATGAATTGGCCTAAAAGAAGAGAGCCCGGCAGTCCATCAGGGGTTAAACAGTTCAACAGGAGCAAGGAAATAATGTTTTGTTAAAGTTCTTTTACATGCACGACAAATAGCTAGCTAGATAGATAGATAGATAGACCCCATGAGACTCTGAGCTCAGGTATACAGTAGATTTTATTATAGGTTACTTTGGGTGTTGCTGGGGGTTATGTGTGTGTGTGTGTGCGTGTGTGTGTGTGTGTGTGTGTGTGTGTGTGTGTGTGTGTGTGTTGGGGGGTGGTAGGCCAAAATATGTTGCCCCACGGGACCACAGTGGAACCTCACACCAGCCCCCACAGAGAAGGATAAGGCCATCTGCCCTCCTTACGCATCAATCCCACCTAGAATACAGACACACACACACACACACACACACACACACACGCGCACACATTGAGTGCTGGGTAGCAAT
>JAVQJD010023317.1:0-25653 GCA_036023655.1 Nannoperca australis | reverse complement strand
TCTGTCTCTCTCTCTGTCTCTCTCTGTCTCTCTGTCTCTCTGTCTCTCTCTCTCTCTCTCTCTCTCTCTCTCTGTCTGTCTGTCTCTCTCTCTCTCTCTCTGTCTCTCTCTCTCTCTCTCTGGACCCTGGTTTAACAGGACCCCGATAGCCCGGAGGTGCAGGGGAGGGAGGGGAGGATGGTGGATTTGTGCTTGTTTGTTTAAGGCCCAGAGCACAAGGGCTGCTGAGGGATTAGAGTCAGTTTGCACGCACACGCACACACACACACGCACACACACACACACACCCCTCACTGAGCCCCTGCAGAGGTTACCCTTGGACACACACATGCAGTATGTACATTTGCTGTTATGTAACTGTTTTGCTGGAGAGGACATTTAGTTAAACATGGTCATCACACACACACACACACACACACACACACACACACTGAGTGCAGTTTGCTGAGTGTGTTTTTGCCTCCATCTTGTGGCTGAGGCCTCACACGACAACACGTCCGATCATCATCACTTCATCTCCGGGGCAATGCTCTGTCAGATGCTGACGGCTCGTTGCTGTGACCTTTTCACGGGCAGTTTGCTGGCACAGATCAATAGCAGACAACAATTCATCGTTTGTCATCCCGGCTCCGGCCGAACTGAGCTGACGCGGCCAAACGTCTCCTTTTGAGGCAGATTTTTACAAACAGAGAAGAAGGACAGAGATGTCTGATACAGCATTTACATGTCCATTTCTGAGTAAACGTAACGTAGCTCACATGTATTAATATATTATGTTACTGGCATAGTGGACAGCACACAGTCATGCTACTGCACGTCCACTTCCTGAATGTCACGTTTGATTGGTGCAGATCTTCTGTGCTCCGTCATTTGATGATAAGATCCTGGAAGTTGTGGCTGTGTTTGGGAGCATGCAGATGGCCGTGTCCAGAGTCATCAAACTGCAACACCACCGCATAGCTCAGGTGAGAACACACACTGACGACTATGAGAAAATACACTGGGTACATGTAAGAACACGTATATCTAATCTGAGCCTCTCTGCCCGAGTCAGTGTCGGACGGTGAAGATTACGATCCTGGGTGATGAGGGGGTTCCCATTCAGGTGGACGGTGAGGCCTGGATCCAACCGCCTGGAGTCATCAAGATCCAGCACAAGAACCGGGCTCAGATGCTCACCAGAGACCGGGTGAGAGGGAGGGGAAGTGCAGCAGGAGGTCTGGGTGTTTCGGGTGAGAGCTTTGCTGATTCACACGAGACAGACTTCTCCTTTGATTTCCTCCTGCAGGCGTTCGAGAACACGTTGAAGTCCTGGGAGGACAAGCTGAAGTACGATAAGCCTCCTCTGCGGCCTCACCTCTACCCGCAGCAGTCTGTGGATCTGGCTACAGAGGAGGAGGCCGCGCTGGTGCAGATGTGCGCCCGAGCTGCAGAGGAGCTCATTACAAGGTAAACCTCCATGAAGATCAGGTCCACGGGCTTTACAGATGTATGGAGAATCCAGGAAATGACCATGTTGTTCTTTTTATCACAGGATATGTGAGGCTGCAAAGACAAATGGGCTTCTGGAGCAGGAGCTGGCTCATGCTGTTAATGCTGCATCTCACGCCATCAACAAAACACACCCCAAGTTCCCAGAGGTCAGCTGCCAACACCAAGCACACAACAAACTGTGGGTTTCATCCCAGGCTGAGTCGTGGGCCCAGCAGCGTTTTAGAGTTTAGGACAAGTTTTAACTTTTGAACCTTTCACTCTAAACCTGTTTTCTGCGTCTGCAGAAGCTGCAGCCTGGTTGTGCCTTCACGACTTCACTGAAGGCTGAAGTTAAACCTGTAGCACACGTGTTGTGTCTGAAGGGTCACAGAGGAGTTCAAATGGCACAAGATTAGTATCTTTACAGACTTATTCTGTCTATACTGTCAGTAAAGAAGGCAGGAAGTGAGTCATATGTGCACAGGCTAATCAATCAGGAGTCAAACCAAACTCTTAATATTTAAAATGATTAAAATACTCAAGTCAAACATGTCTTAGGTTCTGTGTAATGTTATTTTCTAACTTAGCAATTAGTGAAAATTGTAGTATAAAAGTATAAAAGCCCATATTTAAAATGTTACTATTCTGCGATGATAATGAAACTGTGGTATTATTCTGCCTTCCTTTGAATGACCTGTATTGTTCAGGCTCAAACTATCATACTGAGTGTTTCAGTGTGTATTAAACCCCTGAAAGGACTCGTTTGGTGAGAGGTTGTACGCACTGTGCTGTGCGACGTGTGAGATTATACTGAACAACGTCCTGTTTCCAGAGTCTGACCAGAAACACGGCTATAGAGGTGGCCAGCACGGTCAAGGCTCTGTACAACGAGACCGAGTCTCTGCTGTTGGGCCGAGTCTCTCTGGTGAGTTGTTATCACTATGTTCATGACTTCATACGTGTGGTATTAAAGGGGTGATGCGTCCGTGTGGTTGATCCCGGCTTGTGTTGTCGTCTCCGCAGCAGCTGGACCCGCCGGAGGAGGAGCAGCTGTCCAGTGCTCTGCAGAGTGCCGAGCTGGAACTAGGCAAACTGGCAGAGATCCCCTGGCTCTACCATATCCTGCAGCCCAATGATGAGGAGGTGAGCAGCCTCAGTCAACACACACACACACACACACACACACCGTTACCAGCATCCAGCCGTCTGCACACATGTTCTGCATGACCTGAGAGTGTATCGTGGCTCCGTGTAACGGGAGAGCTGAGTAGCTAAATGAAAGGCTATAGGTTGACTGTGCTTATGTACCAGGACCACTCTCTGGGTTACGACAAGAGGAACAGTCGCAGCAGCATGTTCCGCATAGTGCCCAAGTTCAAGAAGGAGAAGGCCGCCAAGAAGACGAGCCCTCAGTCAGGTAGGGCCGCGCCCACTCTTCCCTCAGTAGTGAGCAGTCTGGGGACGGGGACCATCCCTGACACCGCCTGCCGTAGTGACGTAGTGCCATTACATTGTTGTTACTGCCTTCTCTTTGAAAGGATGGTAGCATTACATCAAATATCAGCAGATGATTTCACAGAAGCGACATTTGATCAGTGCGTCACAGTACGAAGTCACTTCCTGCGGCCCAATACGTCACGTTGCAGATTTTAAAATACTTCCACTCGCGGCAACCAGGACGATTAGCTGGAAGTGCTACCATCCTTGGTTCATTCATGAAGAGACTGTAGAGCTGACATTCACACACAAAATCAACCCCCCCCCCATCACATCCCATCACAATCCATGTGTAGAGTAACCTCCTGGTACAAACACAAAGAATGGGTGTGTGCGTGAGGTGTCATATCCCACATATCCCCCCCCCATCACCCCCACACACCCACCACCCACCCCTCCATCCATGCTCTCATCCAGCTGTCAAACATGGCTTCAGGAGGAGAACGAGGCTGCAGAGATCGAACATTAACAAACCAGCCAGAAAACAAGTGGTTTGGTTTCATGTGGAACATTTAAACGTGACGACAGTCCGATCGGGTCCTTCCTGGTCCTGGATTAGTGTTTCCTGCAGACCGCACAGGCTTCCGCCTCCCTTTACCTCCCACTTCTTCTGTGTGTGCTGGTTCTGGTCGATGGTGTGCATGCCCCCAGCCTTCCTGGAACACCATTGGCCACTGCCTTGTTCTGACCATTACAACTCCTCCCTCCTCCTCCAGCTGCCGCCACTGCACTCCCTCTTCCCTTCTTCCTCTCTTATGCACTCCATCCATTTCCTCCTCCTCCTCCTCCTCCTCCTCTTCCCACTCCGATCTTTTCCTTCAGTGATTTACACACAGTTTGTGAGGTGTGTGTGTGTGTGTGTGTGTGTGTGAGACGGCACATCCACCTACGCTCTGTGTGTTGTGAGACAGTTGTGCAGCTGAGTGACGTGTGCACATACCAGTGAGGCGCCCTGAGCCTCTCTCTGCTCTGCCCCGTGTGTGTGTGTGTGTGTGTGTGTGTGTGTGTGTGTGTGTAGTGGAAAGATGGGGCACAGAGGAGGTGGGCGTCTGGCTGGAACAGCTGAGTCTGGGGGAGTACAGAGACACCTTCATCCGACACGACATCAGAGGTTCGGAGCTGCTGCACCTGGAGAGGAGGGACCTGAAGGTACACACACACCTCCATCCCCCCGTGAATCTGTGTGACTCCTCCGACCCACAATCAGCTCTTCTTCTCTGTACTTCTTTATGCCCTTTGACCTGTTAGATGTGTCCCTTTTGCCGCCTCTTGTGCTGCACTGCATTGCTCTGCTTGGCTTCTACTGTGTGATCGTTGCTTGGTGAAAGAGGCTCGCTGTAACCCACTAACACTGAGGGGAAGCCTAAGCCAGGCAGTGAGTTTAGAGCTCAGGTTGTGTGAATCTGATAAGAAAAGATGCAGACTGGAGGAGTTTACACACAGAGTGATGCACACCACCGTGCTGCCGCCCTGTTTGACGTACAAAAGCGTGAGCATGATAAAGGGAAGCACGGACATCCATGTGGGCTGCAGAGGCGAGAAACCGAGCTCCTAAAATGACCATGAAGCATCATGTTGCACTTGAATTTCCATTCTCTTCTTCCACATCTGTGAGGAAGAAGAATGTGATGCCACCATGAATCTTCTTTCCTATAAAGCCCAGTATCACACGTGGGCCTCAGGGGGCGCACAGCATTCATATCACCCAGCTGTCAGGCGAACATTACACACAAACAAGAAACATGTCTAAACTCATCCTCAATCAATGAAACCGCAACCGTCGCTATGAAATCACGAGAGAAACTGGAGCCTGACCGAGACTGGATGTCTGATTTTAAGCATAAATCTATAATATAAACCAATATATTTGAATAACTATGTCTTAAACTGGGTCTTTAAAGACTTGTGACCAATACTGAGCAGAACAATTCACAGTTTACAGAACAATAAACGTGACAGCGCCCTCTGGTGGACAGACGATGTAATGGAGACGCTGCGTCTACATTAACTAAAACATAGATTTGGATTTCTTGCAAAACTGCAACTTCTAATCACTGATTGGCCGACATAAACACCAAGCTAATATTAGCTGCAGTAACACACACACACACACACACAATCCAAAGGCACTGGGTTACCAGGGCAACAACTGCATGTGCCAACAAGTCTGGCAAAGGTCATGTTTGGAGAAAAATGTCCAAATTAGAGCAGATTAGTTTTTTTCCGCTGGATTGAGTTGAGCTCAGTTGGAAACACGTGATGTCACACGCCTGCAAGCACCAATCACGGTTTGGTTGTGGGGTTGTTGGCGTATGTTGTGTTTTTGAGTGTAAAGTCTTAATGAATAATATCTTTAAAGCAGCTACGATCAATACTTTAATCAGAAAGTGTCTCTGTGTCAGCAGGCAGCTGTTTTCAATGAGGAAGCTCTGATAAACTAAACAGCACACACACACACACACAGTTAAGATGTGAACATGTAGCATCTTTCAGGAGCTGATGGAGAATAAAGGAGAGGGAACATTGTCACAACCCAACATAAATGCTAATGTTGTTGTGTCTCTCTTTATGGTTTCTGACACAGTCCACAGCCATGCTAGCTGCTAGCATATTGCAGCTGCTAGCTGACCTAAATGCTAACGTGCTGATATTAATCATGTTTACCATGTTAGTGTGTTAGCATGCTAACGTTAGCTAATTATTATTAAACTAGGCTAACTGGAATGTCATTAGTTTTGCAGGAAGTCGTTGATAAACCAAATACTAAATTACAGTTTTGACCTGACGATGGCGCTATGAATGGCTTCACCAAATACCATGGCAGTATCATATATGTGTGTGTGTGTGTGTATAATTTCAGTAGATGTAAAACATGTAGAGCTTTTTGTTCCTCCAGTTTATGTTACGTTTAGCGTTCAGCTGTTCTGATACTAATTCACCCCCATTAGGTAGTAGACGTACTCTTACAGCTTCCTGATTAACTATCAGCTGCGGGTGTTTTCACCGTGATGCGATTCATCTCAGATTCACTCAGTCACAGGACGCTGGTTTGGTTTGACTTGCAGTAGAAGCTTCTCTACGTGTCTTTAATGTGTTGTCTCATTGTTTCTCCTCAGGATCTGGGGATATCGAAAGTGGGTCATATGAAGAGAATTCTCCAGGGCACTAAGGACCTGGCCAAGGCCTCCATGGTTGACCTCTAACCCGGACGCAGACGCTGCCAGAGAGGGGAAACAGACATCCCCTCACAGCGGTGGAAGAGTTCGGGAGCACCATGGGCAGGAGAAGGAGAGCTGGGTTCGATCCCTCTGCTGACAAAGCCTGTGTGATGTTGTTAACAAGAAACATTAGTGTGTTTGTTTGTGCTTTGGTGCCAAAATGACAGACGGAAGTCACGGATGTTCACAAAAACAAACAAACAAAAAGCCATTTCTAAGTTAAGAACCATTCATAGCACACAATCAGGTATGCAACTAACCGTACAGTTGACTTGTTGTCTAAGTCGTGATAACAGACTAGTAGCAAAGCCAGGACTTAACGTGAGGAGTTTCACTGCAGTGCGTCAGTGTGTGAAGCTCTGCAGCTGCATTAAAACAACCTCAGTGGAGACGAACGTGTAGCATCACAGTCTGGGTGGTCATCTGGAAGGTGTGGTGTCTGAAAACAGTGGGATACTGTCGCATGCTATGCTTGCTCAACTTTAAATATGTTTAATTGCATGATTAGTGTCTTGATTTATTTTGTGTGTGTGTGTGTGTACAAAATAACACTTGAACAAGTTTTACATGACTTAAGTATTACGATGCCATTTGTTACTACTGAAAGCATCCTTTTTGGTCTAAATTAAACTCTTTTCTTAGCTTTAATTTATTTTGTTTGCATGATAATGACGTGTCAAAGATTTGTGTCAAGTGCCATATTTTCATCATTTAGTGTAAAATGTGCTTTAATGGTAGACATCATAAGGAGTTTTGAAGAGGTGTGAATATGTGGAATGAATACCTGCACGTGGACACGTTTTCTGTGGATGTGAAAATCAGAACCAAAGTGAATGTCTAAGAAAACACCATTTCCTGATGACTTTGTCCGGACGTCACCTCGTAATTTAACGGGCCAGTAGGTCTCAGCTCTTAATCCCATTTAAGGCGGCAAACGATTAGCGTTAGTCAGGAAGGAAGTCAGATCGTTGTAGGGAATCCTTAACAGGCACTTTTTACTTCTTGTGCAAATACTCACATCATTACATAGATTCATCTGGACTTTTTCACTTTGGCAGTTTAACACAGTATTTAACACTAATGAGATAGTTTTGAATATGTAATAGTGCAGTTGATCTGCTGTTTCTTCTCTCTTCAAACTACAGGTGAGATGTTAGAACATTGCTTTTACTTGTTAGTTTCTTTTAAGACTGGTGGCATTACAGGGTATATTTCTATATGTGATGCTAAGTGTGTGTGTGTGTGTGTGTGTGTGTGTGTGTGTGTGTGTGTGTATACATACATACACACAATGTATATACAGTAAACCAGTGTATGCAAACAATGTTTGTAAGTGTTGTAGTCTAATGCATTTGTAGATTGCTGACATGGCATGCATTGTCGACAGCTTACACATTTGATTGTGTATATTACACCATAACAATTGTGTATTGTTGAATCTCTTTACATGATAATGCTGTTGTATTCTGATGATGGTGCAATATTTTATCTCTTGTTTTGATACTGTCTCTGCAGCTCTGTGACATGATGTTTCTCAGTGGGGGGGGAACCTTGACAGAGTTTTTTGTACATGTGCTCCTCCTCGAGGTTTGGGGATTAGATTTTAAAAGTTCGACCCGTAGACAGATTGCTTTTTCTTACGGACTCCAAATTTCTTCCAGAGGCTCACTAGTTTGTAGTTTTGCTCCTTTGTGCTTCCAAGATGAAACTAAAGTAGGACTGCGTCAGTGAATGAGTAGAGTGGGCAGACATGACTGTTGTGTTAATATGTAATATGTATCACAGTGTATTTGTCTTCTACAAAGGTGACATATTGTACCTTATCAGCAATTCTATACTTACCATTGCCAACTAATTCAGTCATGTAATATCAACTCCCTCTGCTTTGTGTTGGTTTTAAATCTGCCTTCTTCCCCCTCTCAGTAACACGTCTTCTGTTGAGACGTTGTTTTTTTAACTAAATATCGAGTGCTACAATTGAACGAGGCACACGAGTTTTCATCAAAGCATCCTAAATAATACCAGAATGAGTGACAGGAATCATGTGTTGTCTCTAATGTCCCACCAGGGGGCGTCCCCACAGCCCCGAGTCACACTGTCAAACTGCACCTTTTTACAGTCAACGACAATCAGTTGTGAAGACTACTGTGTTCGATACGCTGTAGTGTTGCTCATTGGCATGCAGGAATCAATCAGCCTATAAATCTAATTCCAGTCCAAGAGAAGTGTTGTTCATCCTGCAGCTGCTCGTGTTAGTCACGATGAACCAGACAAACGTCACAGATTTGATCCCAGTTTGTTGCCCCTCAGCCTGACTGAACATCTATAATACCTCAGATCCAGAAACTCTGTTTCGTCTGAGTCGACGTCTGTCTGCTGCCGTGCTTTAAATGGAGCAGTATAACAGAGCTGCCTTGTTCCTGCAGTGCTCATTAAGTTTGGCCTCAGCCTCCTCTGAATCTCCACCAATCCAACCTGAACTCACCAGTTCTGCTGCGGCTCCTGAGCTGTCTGTCTGCTTTCATGTTCTCTTGTGTGTCCAAAGTGTCTGCCGGCCGGGTTCTCTAAACCTCCGGAGCGTTTTGGCCCCAGACTCCAGGCGAGAGAACGCTTGACCTTTCCATACCAAGTGGAAGGAGCCACCTTTCTCCCTCGCTGTGTTTTCCAGTGGTCTGTAAATAATGCTGCAAACTGCCTGGTTTTCAGAAAAACCAACTAAACCCATGCAAGGATGTTAAAAGGCGGGATAACATATAGTCTTTAACGTGATGGGAGAAAAGTGAGTTTCATTTGTTTACATTAAGTTTACAATGGCACAGTTTTCATTTTTTAGAATATATATATAGGTATAAACAATATTTGCATATTTATTGCCTAAGGTTAAATGATATGATGTGTATTGTGTTTCACATTTGGAATATAATGTTACAGTTGTCACCTGTATTACTAGCTGGATGATTTTGGTAAAGTAGTTGATCATTTCTATGACTACTAAGTGACTGTTTTCTGTGCCTTTTTATGGTTAGAATGCATGGTTAACTATTTATTACAATTTGGAGTCACTGAGATGTGTATTTTTGTATTCGGAATAAATAAATGGTCCAGCTTTTGTTGTACATTTGTAAGGTGCCTTACAACAGGCCACCTATTCATATCTCTCTTCTTCAATAAAACCAAATACATATGCAGTGTGTTTCTGCCTCTTCTTATTTGATTTCACTTCCTGGAGAATAATCACTGCTAGAAAATGTCAAATCTCTGTGATTTCAGACTGTGGGTCATTGGTGACGTTGTTTTGGGACATCCACCCCCCCGAGCATTTCTCTCCACATCCTGCTGTCACATAAATGTGTTCAGCTCATTCTACTGTAAATGAATTATTACTGTCCAGTCCCTTCCACCTCTGTTTCGGTGGAATCTGTACAGCTTTCATCCACTGTGGCTGTGGACGTTTCCACAGCAAGCAAAGGTTTCCAGGACGAGCAGGTTTTGTATTCAGACAGAGTCAGAAACAGATTTATTACCAGGTAGGTTTTCACATACAAGGAATTTGTTTTGGTGCATACAAGAGCACAAATATATACAGATATTCAAATAAAACCACTAGAAGCAAGGACTTTTAAAAAAGCAAGTCAATGCAATATAAATAGAGAATTTAGTGATAAGAACTGAACAATAATAACATAATAATGAATAATGTTCTTTTTAACCGGACACACAGTCTTAAATTATTAGCCTTTACCAAATGGTCCAGATGTCAGTAACTTCCTGGAAGCCACCTGAGACGCTTTGATGTTTAAATCTAAAGTGTCAAATATTCTTTTGGCCTGAGCCAAAAATCCTTAACCAAGAACTACAGATGCGTTAAGAACAACAAACTGTTTAACTTGTTAACTACTCAAAATGTGGTCAACCAACTGGGTGAATCAAACATTTAAAGGTCAATCTATACATGTCTTCTTGTTTTATAGAAACGCACCTTTTCTGTTATTATTATGTTTAGTTTCAACTTTTCACTACATAAAAGTATAAATGCTTTAATTGTGTCCGCATTTCATCAGTTCACACAAGACACATGTTAAATAGTTTAATGTCATGAGGACTGAACAGTAGGCCATGTAACTCATTCACAAGCCAGTGTTAAATGCAAAGAACTGCACACTAATAATGTCACAAGAGTATGAGCACCAGCAGACTGCAAAGCTGTGCACATGTACACATGCACAAGGTGTCTGTTACAGAATCCATGAAAACACTGAACACCAGCATTTAAACACATCACTCTCACTAGTCTGTATGCTTATATATTGTTGTCCGCTGTAGCATCAAATAAACATGAATAAATTAACAGAAATGTCAATAACAAACACAGTTCGATTGTTCTGTCTTCGACAGTCAGTGCGACGCGTATCGCTTTCTCTGCGTGCGACTGGTGATGCCTTACAGCCTCTGCAGATGGGCAGTTCGATTAATTTCTGAGAATCGGTGAAATCGATCGTAAGAGTGTGAAGCGTTTTATTATTTTCTTGAACTCATCCAGTCCCACAACTTTCAGGGCAAAGTCTGGCTCTTGGGACGAATGTAAATGGTTATTTTGACCTGGTCACAATCACTGGAGCTGCTGACCTGCTTCTACCTGCGATGAGCATGTTGTCATCTTCAGGTCAAATAGTCTGATAGGGCAGATCCATGACAGCTTGATTATGTGATTATGGATCCGCTCCACCTGCAGTTGTAAAAACAGGAGTAATCGAGGCGTTTCGCTTCCCTTCAATAACGTTAGCAAGACGAGATCAAACCGGACGCTTCGTTTACGGGTCGCGCATCAAACCCAGCGGCCGCAGTCAACGCTGCTGCGGCCCGACACTGAGCGGTGAGCGGGGCTTAAACGACTCGATCAGAGACAAATAGCTGTGTTTGGGATGGATTTGCTGACGGATATGTATTTGAATCTACCTTGTTGTTAGCTTGGTGGCTAGGTGCTAGCTAACGACAGCAAGGTGACGCCACTAGACGAGCCGCCCGTGGCCTGGTTCCGCTGCTAGCCCCAGCGACTGACAGCTAGCCAGGCAGCTAGCTAGCTAGCCAGGTGGCTAACAAGGCTGTGGCGTTTTATAGTTTCCCGGTGATTCGTTATGAGCTGATAACGTATAATGTGCCGCGGGTTGCCAGCTAAGTCGCCCGTGTGTCTGCTTACAGCCCGAGTTGGTCGTGAATCAACACCCCGAGTGTGTGGCTCCTCTCCGGCCTGCTTCTGCTGCGAGCTCCAGCCTCATCAGCGCTAGCATTTAGCTAGCTGCTCTGTGGTTGTTGCCTTTATTATGAAGGTAATTGTACTTATTTGCAACATGCAGAGGTGTCAAATATAACATTCAGTGTGTTTGTATGAACCTTGTCAACAGTTGCAGTTGACTTTATATTGATAGTTGTGTTTGGTGAAAACATCGTTTCTTAACGTATAAATGAACTGTGTTGTTTAGCTGTCTTCCTGTGAGGGAAACACAGGTGTCACACAGGTGACACAGCAGGAAACACCACCTTCAAAGACCATTCGCTTTGTGCCTTTAGACTTGAATGCGCGTAGAGCTGCAAGGATTAGTTGATTAATCGATTAGTCGATTGAAAGAATGAATTGTCATGTATTTTGGAAACATCTTCTGAAACGTGAGGATCTGCTGCTTTTCTTTGTCCTTTGTGACAGTGAGTGAAGAGTCTGTGTGTTGGACTGGTTGAGTGTAGAAATAATCTGCAGACCAATTGATGGTGAAAATAATCGTTAGTTACAGCATTAAATGTATGACATTTTTAACACGTGTTCATTGACAATGAGAATATTTAATGCATGAAGGGATTTTGTTTTGTGACATTACATCCAAGATGAGGATTCTTTTCATATTGTCAGAGAAGTGCACGGTGATGTCACTAAAAGCGCTTGTTTTGTCCACAAAGAGATTTAAGACAAATAAAACCAGCAAATCCTCACAGTCCAAAGCAGAAAATGCCTTTTCTGGCTCTCTGGGACACTTGGTGTTATTAGTAACACCTGTCAAGATGGCCGCTGTGGAAACGGCCTAATTAGAAGCTACAATCATTGAGAATAGTTGCGGATGATTTCTTGGCGTAATTGATTTCTTGGCAGTGGAGCACCTTCGTCTCTGTGTGCAGCCACACAAGATTCTGCCTGTCGACTGAAGGAAGGACTAGTTGAGATATTAGAGGAGTTTCTTATAAACTTAATGTTGTGTCCACTCGTCTACGTCTGACATCACCTCAGCAGGATGTCACCTGACCTCATTACAGACGAGTGTTTGCTCACTCACTCACTCACACACATCTGTCCTTCCGGCCGCCCACACCAACCAAACAAGATTTTAAACCACACAGTTTCTTCCCTTGACAGGTTGTTTTGCTGTCCCCCTTTCTAAGATGACCACAGACCCCCCCCTCGTTTAGCTGCTCCATCTTTGTACAAACGGTGATAATACATGTTCTGAATCAGCCCTGGAGGTTTTGTTTCAGCCTGAACTTCCTTACTCTTAATTGCAGTCTTTCCATGATGACTAACACCAAACGCATGCGACCGCATCAGCTGCACAAGGTGACGATGTCGGCCAATTAAGTTGCTTCTCGTACACGTCCCACTGCATGCTGAAGCTGTGAGCAACATGAAACACCCCTGGCTAACAAAGCCCACTACTTTGTTCTTCATCTCTGTTCCAGATAGTCTCAGCCATAATAGACGTCACTGCGTCTGCTTCCCTTGAGTGAACTGAGATGCACTGCATACTTGAGGTCAGGCAGCAGTTTCTGGCTGTGTTGGTTTTGTACAGCCCACCAAAGTACCCATGAGAAGCCAGGAGGTCCCGGATCTCCAGAGGAAGCCAGTGGCATGTGCTGTACCCCTCTGGTTCTCAGGATGCAGGATGGGCTGATCAATGGGACCGCCTGCCTGGCTCGAGACTCAACCAGCTGCTTTGGACCGTACCTCAAAGGAGAGGCTTGGATTTCTTGGGAAACTTTTCCTTCTTGTACACTGTAAATATTTTGCCTCCTTCGCCCGATCTCTCATGCTGCTGAGCGAGTGTGTTTCCCCCGCTCAGTCAGAGCACACACACACACACCCCTGTGCTCCTGCCCGGCTGTTTGATCTCTGATGCAGGCCTGAATATCAAAGCAGCACGGCCTACCGGAGCCCCCCCCCCCCAGCAGGACGAGTCGAGGCCCACTTTCAACAGCTTGGTGCCTGTTCTTTTCTCACACAAAGTAAACCTTTGGTTGCACAGTCAAACATTTACAGCACAAACCTAAATGTTGGCAGTATTGCCTCCTGCGGATGATTCACTGATTAGTTCACTGGAAGAAAATCAATTGCCAACTATTCTGATAATTGTTTCATCGTTTTAGTCATTTTTCAAGCAGGAAGGTCAAACATCTGCTGTGAATCAAGAGTCTTTGGCTTTTTGGACAAAAGAAGCTTTTTTTTTAAATATTTTACAGACTAAACAATTCATTGTAAAAATCATTGGCTCATTGAATCAGTAGTGAAAATGATCGTTGGCTGCAGCACTAGTGAAGTGTTTTGTGATCTTATGGCCCCCGTGCGGAGACGTGGCTCTTGGTTGCATCGTGCTTCCTGTGTTGGCATGTAGGTGTGGAACCTCTTCGTGTACTCACTGATACGGTCGTTGCTTTGTCGTGACGGTTGTGGAGGATGAGCCTGCTGAGCAGCACGTTGGAGATCTCACGCTGAGCTGTTCTTGGACTCGCTGACGATTGTTCTGTTCTCTCTCTCTTTCTCTCTCGTCTCCTCTTTTCAGCACCTTCTTTAAACTTCTTTGTCTCGTCACTCACTCTGTCATCATCTCTTTTCTTTCTCTCCGCGGCACCTTTCTACTTCCAGGTGAGCGGCCGGCCAGCCAGCCACGTGCCATCTCTCTGTTGCCATGGATGCCTGCGCACGAATCAGAGGAGTCCCAGTAAGGTCCAGGGCCTGCGTCCGGAGAGAGGTCTGTGTGCCGGGACACTGCGCTCTCTTCTGCAGCTGTCTGCACTTTATCACTTTCAAACTGAAATCAGATTTTAGTTTGAACGTTACAAATCACTGCTGCACTGCGTGACTGCTGCACTTTACTTGTGATGTTAATGTGTTAAAATGCAGAAGATTTGAGTTTAACTCACTTAACTTTACTTTAACTGCTTGTTCTTGTTTACTGCTGATGTGGTCAAATGTGTGTGTAAAATGTCAATTTGAATATAACCTGGTGAACCAGGATCTATATTAAAAGCAGGAAGGTACATAAGAGGATGTAGAAAACACATGCATGCTGCAGTGATGGACAGATTCACATTATTTCTGTTGTGTGATCATATATTTAGTCTACAAAAGACTGCGTGTGTGTTTGCAGACTGTGCGTGACAGCGGGGCTCAGTGTGTGAAGTCCCTCTTTAGGAATAAGAAGGAGCTGTGCAGCGTTGGCCTGGAGCTGCCAACCAGAGACACCACGAGACTGACGGAGGTTCGTGTCTCTCTCTCTCACTCTCACTCTCACTCTCACTCTCACTCACTCACTCACTCACATTTAATAGTGACCATCATCTGTGCTCTTTCAGATTCATTTTGTGTGTCTGCCTGGTCATTGCGAAGGAGAAGAGGTCACACGACAGGTGAGTAAATTGGTGGAGGTGGTAAGCTACAAGCTGATGTGCTTGTGCATCATCACCTTCTTCTTCCTCTTCCTCAGGCTCTGTTGTCTCTGCCAGGAGGGCTGTGTGAGCTCCTCAGGTCCCTCCACGTTCACAGCCTCAAGAACGACGAGGTTCTGCTGCTCAAAGACTCCCGCAGGCTGGCAGAGCACAAGGACGGCGGGCCTCAGGTGGGCTGCACACCTCTCACATCTGTCAGCATGTTGAGTAAAGCAGGAGCGAGCAGCGGGCAGGGAAGTTCGAATGAGCAGTGGCCCGAGATGTTTAGTTGAAAGTTTACCTGTTTGACTGTTTTTACTCTGGAAACATGCACATTGAGAACTTCAGTGATCCTTTTTGGCACATGTTTATTATATTTTAAGAAAAGAAGACTTTTAATTATCAGTAGTTTTTTGTTGTATGTTACTTAAATTCTTGCATTGAGCTCGTTTCCCCACATGTATGGCCTTGTCTCTCCCTGCATGTTCACAGACAAGTCTTTCTCACGCTTTTGAAGGAATGCAGGTGGGATGGATGACTAAGATGTTTTTTCAGCCCTGTCCTTCCTGGTGCTGTGTGCGGGTTTGGGTTCACACAGGCCCTGCAGCTCACTCTGTGGTTTTGTCCATGTCAGACAGTGAGACCTCCCACCTATCTGCATCACAGAGTGATCACAGTTTTCTGCACATGCAACAGATCAACTCGCAATCAGAGTACAGACATAACAACACAGATTGTCTTGTTCCACATAAGTGTGGGACTCCATCGCTGTGACAGTTTATCCACTCTGTCCACCTTTTGCTTACAAGTGCTTTATTTCTCTCTAATTGAGCTGAATATATCACCAGGCTGCCAAACTTAACTTTCAATATTTTCTCTTTCTTTCTTTCCCTCTTTATCTCCGACTGTTTTCTTCTGCCTTTAGTGTTGGTTAAAGGCCGTGTGTGTGCTGAGGCATAATCCCAGCGCTGGCGTCCACCCTCAGGCCAGTGTGGCTTCTTTGGTGGGCTTGCTGGGGTGCTACGTGGCAGGTGTCCGCTATGTCTTGGAGCTTCAGGCTATTCAGAGGGGCTCAGCTGAGCCAAGCCAGCCAGAGGAAGATGACACCAACCAGTCGGTCTCCTCAATCGAAGATGACTTTGTCACGGCTCTGGAGCATCTGGAGGAGGATGACACAGGAGACAATCCCTGTACGTCTAATGCTTTGTGGCATTTAGTAGCCTCTGGTCTTTTATGTAACTGAATATAGATACACAGTTCACTGCTAGATGGCACTAATACGTTATTTTCTAGTTGTGATCCTCGACCTTTTTAATGTTATCAAGGCACACAGGATGAGCAGCATTTGGTTTTACTCAGCTTTCTTTTCTGGGTTACTGTTTTGGTCATGTTTGTCTTTTATCCCGTCTTTTTATGTACTGTTTATAACCAGTCCCGCCCCTTCATGTCCCTCTCCACAGCTGCTTCCTATCTGCGTTTTAAAAAGCGTGACGTGGCATCACAGACAGTCCCAGCCCACAAGAGAAGAAAGGATCTGTCAGGCTCCCGCGTTATCATAAGCTCCTCTTCAAAAAAGTATTCAGCCAAACAGAGGCCGGGTCCAGACGTATCTGTCACAGTGCAGAGGTCATCAGGCATCGAATCACAGTGGACTTACTGTAGTCCCGGAGCTCGTCTGTCCTCGCCTTTGATTCATGTGAGTGAATCCGAAGAGTCGGACTGCTCCAGCCCCAGTCCAATCATCTTCCTGGATGAGGTGGGCTACCAGAAGAGCATGCTGGCCAAGCTGGACATCCCCCAGGTGCCAGGGGGACCCAGAGAGCGGGTTGAGGACTCGGACTCTGAAGTCAGTGAATTCTTTGACAGCTTTGACCAGTTTGACGACCTAGAGGAGCTGAGCTCAGAGCCTCTGGACGGCATCAGTGCCCCATCCACACAGAAGAAGACAGCCGAGCCTTCTTCATCCAAATATGTGTCCAGGGGCTGCTCAACCAAGGGTATGAATCCTCACCGCTTTGACCACCCCACTCTTCCAGCCAACGTGAAAAAACCCACTCCTCTGAAACCAGGCTCTCCTTACTCCCTTCACTCTGAGGTGCCGGACTCTCCTCGACCAGTGCAGACCCCCTCTGAGGAGAACGGGGGCCCACTCTTCAGTCCTGTCAGCTCCTCTGCCTTCAGCCCTCTGGTGGACTCTAGTGGACCACTGGAATACTTCTGGAAGGTAGATGAAGATGAGCTGGACGAGTCAGAGCTACGTAAACCCCAGGATCTCTGCTCTCTGTATAAGACCTACTCAGACTTTGCCAGCAGTCTGTCCAAAGAGATTCTGGGATCTGTGTGTGGTTACCAGTCTGCTGTTGACATCAGCGACAACAAGAACCTCAGCTGCGTCTGCCACAAGGAATTTCAGAACCCTTCGGGCTACCTGATGAAGCTCTCAGAAATCCAGGAGACTGTAACAGTGGCCAAGCTGCAGAAGAAGTCTCAGTCTCTGAAGGACGGCATTCAGAGGTTTGCCACTGACCTGGTGGAAATGAGCTTGGGCAGCGCTTTGCGAGACCTCCAGAAAGGCGTATCCTCTTGTACCACCACCTTGTGTCACCTAGCTGCCAGGCTCACCTCTTCTGTGTTTCAGATGGCCTTCCATGAGATTGGCATGCGCCACGCCTACGTCTTGAAGGAACGAGCAGTCAATGGACTAGCGGGCTTCCTGGTCGGAGAGGCTGTGTCTGGGGCGCTGAAAGACTTCCTGACAGTGAAAAAGCAGATTTTCCACAACACAGTGACCCGGTTTGCTGCTGATCTGGCTGAAGAGCTGGTGTTCGAAGGCATCATGGAAGTGTGTCAGTTCTCACACCCCTCAACCCCTCTCACCCCTAGTGATTGGTCACTAGGGGTGGAGGAGGAGGAGGAGGAGGAGGTGGTGGTGTCCTCCTATGCTTCAGACTTGTCTGAGTCTGTTATCCAGGAGGCCTTCATAGAGCTGTCTCAAGCTGATGTTGCCTTCACAAGCCAAGCAGCTATTAGTGTGTCTATGGACAACATCTGTTACGTCAGTGCAGAGAGCACCAGCACTCACACCTGCAGTACCTTTGCCAACCAGCAGGTTTTAAGTGCCAGCTCGGCTGCAGTGGCCCCGGGACCCTCCGCAGAGGATGCTACCTGCACCGTGAAGAAAGCCCTGTTCACTGTATCGGGCATGGCCAGCTGTATTCCTGTGCCACAAGCCGGCCAAGCGCTCTCCCACCTCCAGGACTCTGAGGAGACCTGCCAGCAGAAAGCTAGCTTGTCAGATACCCCACAGACTAGCCCCAAAAGAGGGACTGGATCTTCCTCTGACACTAACACATCTACTCAAACTCACCTTTACAGTCATGGAACTCAGACCCCCACACCCGGAGTAGACCCCTCCCAAGGAAAGTCCCCATTCCAAAACTTCTCTGGTAACATGGTGGATATGATAGTGTCTGAGGCTTGTGAGCTAATAACTGCTTCTAAGATGAAGAAGAGTTTTGGTGACTGCGCGGGTTTCCTTACAAAGACAATCGGAAGCCGAAGGGGCTCTTCTTGCAAGCAGGAGACGTTTAGTAATGAGGATCCAGATTCTCCTTCAAAGCGGGGAGCCGGCAGGGAGTGTTTCAGATACGACTGTAGAGACGTTGAGCAAGCAGAAGACCTTAGCATTCCTCACATTTCCTTTCAGACAGGCTCTCAAAGCCAGAGGAGAGCCAGCTGCGAGTTAGACCCCAGGACCAGAGGTGTGGCTGAAACACACCCTGTGATGATGGATACTCTCGGTGTGCCGGGCAGCGAGTCGGGGGGACAAAGGAGGTCATCTGTTCCTGGGGATGACTCGGCTCCAGGCTCCGGACAGAAATCAGGTGGGACTCCTGGCACCCCTCCTTCTACCCCTCAGCAGCCCAGTGAGGTGTCCAAGGAGAAACAGATAAAACAGTTCTCCAAGAAGTTGAAAAGCAAGCTAGCCAAGGAATTTTCCCCTGCTACCCCCCCACCCACTCCTCACTATCAACCTGAGCCCGGCCCAGGGCCAAAAGACATCACCCCTGAGGCAGACAAGGCCGAGTTTATGCTCAAACTCATGAGGTCTCTCTCTGAAGAGGCAGATGGCAATGAGTACGAAGAGGAGGAAGAGCTGGCAGAGGAGGGTGGTGTCGGGGGCACCAACAGATGTTCAGAGACGGGGGGTGGTCGGCATGAGCTGCACCAGATGTCCGCTCGCAGAGTATCCAACAAGGAAGCTCTTCACTATGCTGAGCGGTTGGCTTGTCACATTATCTCCATGGCAACAGAGATGGACACCCTGGGAGTGGCGGAGGAGGAGGAGGAGATGAGCACGGGGAGCCAGAGGAGGAGGGACAGTGTGGCTCAGTTCTCAGAGCAGACCCTGAACACCTTGTGGGTGTACGCCGGGGAGGTGGCGGGAGAGGTCATCAACGACGTGAAGAGGATGGTGAGCTCTGCACAGCAGTGTCCATATCACCGAGCTCTCAGACGGAGAAGCTTCGAATGTTTGTCTGAACCCAGTACAGACCAGAACAGAGACTGCAGGGGGGGGAGGCTGGCTGAGCAGTGGTCTAATGACCTGATAGCCTCTGTTTTCCAATCTCCCACCTCCACTTCGAGCACCGTCTCCAGCTCCAGCTCCGGCCTGTCCTCGGAGTATCCCAGCTGTGAGAGTGTGACCGATGAATATGCCGGTTACCTCATCAGGGTACTGAAAAAAGAGGGGGGCAGTAGGGAGTTGGTTCTAGACCAGTATGCGAGCCGGTTGGCCTATCGCGCCATAAAACTTGGCTTGGCTCACGCCAGTCGCAAAGTCAAGCAGAGATCCTCCAGCACGCGCCTTCACTCCTCCAAGTCGCTGCCAGACGAGTGGAAAACGTCTGGAAGTGAGGCCTCGTCGCCCAGGGACAGAGCAGAGTCAGTGGTCTGTCCCCCAGGTGAGGATGCTCCGTGTTGTTGTGGGGACTCTGAGGAGCACAGTCAGACGGAGTACGTGGACCTGGTCAACTTTGCAGAGTCTTTAGCTTACAACATCACCTGTGACGTCACACGCAAGCTGCACCTCTCTTCCTCTGTTCGACTGCCCAAGTCTCTCACCGACTCCTGTCTTTATAAGAAATCCAAACTCGAAGACATGGCAGAGAATCTCATCAGGAACTCCTTCTCCTGCCTCCTGCTGTCCAAGGAGGGGAAGAGCAGGCATTACCACAGTACAGGAAGCCTGTATGACGGAGGCTACAGGGGTCGGGTGATGCAGGTCATAGAGCATTATGCCAGGAAAATAGTTGATGACACTCTGAAGATGAGCCTGGCTTCAGTTGGACATTCATCCCGGAACCAGAGGACCCACGACCATGACAGACACTCTCACACCCAGAGGCTGTCTGAGGGACCATCGCTGGGACAAGCCCTGGGGGAGAGGACATGCCGGTATTGCCAGGTCCAGGAGTGCCCGTACTGCACCAATCACAGCAGGCACCACCACCAGCCTCCATTACAGAGGAGGAAAAGGGGACCAGAATGTCAGGCGAGGGCCGAGCGGCTCTCCAGCCTGGAGATTCCCAAGATCCACATTGACCTGGACCACAGGGCCGTGTTTGCAGAGGACATGGTGTCCATGGCAATGGAGACGGCTAAACGGGAGCTGAGCAACACCAGCCTTAATGCCGACAGTGGCATCGGCCATGATGGAGCCAGCTATGCCGAGAGCCTCACTGCTGAGATCATGACGTCAGCCCTGTCCAACATCTGCCAGGCCGCCAGCATCAGGTACACACGGCATCAAATGTGCTTTAAAGCTGCTACTATTTCACTTATTACCTGACTTAACCGTTTTACTGCACAGTGACACCCTCTCCTTTTTGTCTCCTTCCATCTCTCATCTCGCACTTAGCTGTCCAGGGAGGGAAGCCACTGAGTCCTCCGTGTCCCAGCAGCTGAGTGTGGGGGATGACAGTCTGGGCAGCTGGTCCAACCTGAGCTTTGAAGATGAGCACCCAGACGACAACAGCAGCTTCCTCCACCTCAGTGACAGGTACACAACCACTAGCTTTCTCATATATAGCATCCCAGATATACAGACATTTGCAGATTATCAGACACGAAACCATTTATCTGATGAATATATGTGCAAGTCTGCAGATGCTGTAATACGTTTATTATTGTAACAACAGGTGTCACTTGCTGCTGTCTGTGTTTCATGGGTTCTATATAATATAAGGGAATATGAAAATGATTATTTGAACACTGGTTACAGGTGAGGTAGAAACGTACAAAGTGGCACACGTGAGGATCTACGCAGTCACTGTTGAATTATCTACGGACAGTTCTGATGTGGCTGCAGTGTTTCAGATGTCTGGTTGTGCTGTTGGTCTCCTCTGACCCGGAGTGGCACAGAAACCCCTGTTAGCAGGAGGCTCTTGTGGTTGAGTCTAGATGGGATGCTTCCTAAAGCACCATGTATTGGTTTAGGAATCTCATTTCCTCTCCGCTGCCAAAATACAATTTTCTCTTTCAGATTTTTCCATTGGTGCATTGTAAATGAGCTCCAACGGATATGTCGGGACAGATTGTATTTAGCTGTCTATGCAGCCGAGTTCTGTTTGTGAAATCCACCACAGGGATACGGGTCGAGGAGTAGTTGTAACAGAACTGGCCTTCTCTTCTTGAACAGACATTAGACCTGTATTTTTGTGTGTGTGTGTGTGTGTGCAAACGAAGGGAGCGAGTGGGACCAGGTGAGTCTGAGTCTCTGTCCTCAGTGACGTGGTCTCTTGTCTCCAGTCTGTGGGAATCAGTTGACATTTCTGGCAAAGGTATTTGAGATTCTTTCCCAAGATACGGAAGGAAAACAGTGTGTTGGCAGCGAGTTATTTGGGGCATCAGGGACAAGTTAATGTATCATAATATTTTCTAAAGGTGTGTCTCTGAGTGCTCTCCTCACCTCATGCAGCGTTTCTGCAGGAACAAAGTCCACCATGTGCAGTTCATTACTCTTCAACAGCCCGCTGCAACCATTTCTGACCATCTATGAAAAACCTTCAAGGTTTAATTGAGACAGATGGTGATTGACTAAATGAACAAGCTCTCCCCATGTGTCATTCACTCAAACCGCAGGGAGAAAGCTGGAGCTGAGCTAACGCAGATTAAAAGAGGTATTTTTAGATATCAGAAATGTTCCATCCAGCAGGATAATCATTGACTAATTACAGCGGGAGTGTGTTGTTGTGCTTGTGTTGCCAGCCGGTTGTCGTGGTGGAAACCGCAGCATTAACAGGATTACGTGAGGACGAGAATGTAATGATCTCACATCACAGGCCTTTAGCAACAAATCGTCTCGATCAACATGATGATCGAGGGAAATGTGATGGAAAACTCTGCATCACTTCTGAATCCTCCTGTTTTGAACCTCGCCTGGCGTTTAAAGGATTATCCCGAATGCCAGAAACGGTCATCGCTTTGAGTGTTTGTAGAAGCTACATGATGGATTTGGTTATTAAACTGCTTAGTATCATGTGTTTGTCTTGGAGGACCCCGTCAGTGTTACAGTGGTGTGTTACCTGCCTTCTTTCTCCAGCAGCAATGGGAACAGCAGTAGCTGGAGCAGCCTGGGCCTGGAGGGGGAGGCGTGTGAGGAGCGCATGTCGTTCTCTCCCTCTGACAGGTTGGTCGGCAGCTGGTTGACTCGGCTAACCTTTCCAAATGTCCGTAACACCTGGTGGTTCACGTAGAATGAGGCAAAGTCGTAGTTGAGTCATTGAACTTGCTACAAATCCAAAAGTAAGTAAACAAGCTTGTAACGGACCCGTCCGTGGAAACAAGTTGGAACCAGGGAATAGTTGGATCACATGAAAATGATCTAGAAGATGGTACAGTGGTATTTTGATTCATACTTTGTCTCATACTGTGGACCACCAGCCCCTTGCATGACCACATAAATACAAATGGGCTTGTTGATGTCAGCATGTGGTGTTTTGCTCGTTCAGCTTTCCTTGCATGTCATTTGGTTGCTTATGTATGAGGCTCACTTCTAGTGTTAGTATGTGTTGGCATGCATGCTCTTTAGCCCACTGACAGGTTCGCAGGTGCTGCCAGTCCATTAACAACACAAGGCTTCTCACAGAGACGACTGCTGCGTTGATAAATGAGCTGCGTGCTTCCAGCCGTGCACCCGCTTGTTCCAGCTCATAGTAAATGAGGCGCCGCCAGTCGACATGTTACATAAGATGTGAACCGTCCTCCACCAAACAGGAGTCTTTTTAATGCAGACGGCTTCCATGTTTTCTGAATGCACCAACCAGACGATCGGTGTCTCACGATCAGTACTGACCAGCAACTGAGCTCGCTGCAGTAAATAACAACAAGCACGTTTGTGCGTGTTGGTGTTAAAATCAAACATCAGCTGAACGCACTGGTTTCCCAGAACGTAGCTTAGAACGACAACAACCTTCCAAAGGTTCTTTTGCTTTAACCCTTTCCTGCAAACAGAAACCTGTTAGTGTACAGAACCCAAACACATGATCTACATTAAAGAGTAACATAAACCCAAATCCACATCTGCGGTACGTGGAGCCTGCTGAGGACTGGACGGACCGTCCGCAGGGACATTTCTGCTGTGATAGCTGTCAGTGTTGCACAACAATTAGCTGCATATTTCTTGATGGCAATCGATGTAACTTGATCTGTCTGTATTTAATTGACTAGATTCCACTTCCTGGTTATTTTACTTAATTAACTCAGATTGCTCGGCCCTGAGGATCAGCAGGAGGTCAGTTCAGTGTCTGTCGCTAGGTGGCAGGTTTCTCACAGATTCGGGTTTGTGGTTTAGTTACATATAAACATGTTAACCAACATAGAAAATGAGTTGTGTTGTCACGGCAACTGCAGCGAATCCACTGGTGAGTTTGTGCTCTTCAGGAAACAGATGATATCTAACACTACAGTCTTTGCTGCTTCATGATCTCATTCATACAAGCAGCTCGTTCCACATCCTCCTGGAAACAAAATGAAATCCTTCTGTCGTATCGAGCAGAGTCTGAGTGTCTGTAGCCGTCGGCTGTGTCAACAACACTGATTAACAATCTTATAAAGTGGAGAAATCGCTGTTCACCTGTTGACACGTCACACGGCAAACGTTTGCACAGTTGACAGAATGGATGTTATGTAGATTTTCAGAATCTACTTTTTTTAACTGACAGAAGTCAGTTCGGGTTGGCTGGAGATGTGTGAGCGTCTTCTGATGGCTGTGATCGTCGTGCTCGTGGCTTCTGATATCCTGCTTCCTGTCCTTTGTGTCTCCTTGCATGCAGCCATTTCTCTCACTTCTCACTAACCTGTGTGACATTTCTCATCCACAGTGACAATACAGAGGACAAGGAGGCCGAGGTCAAAGAGGAGTCCAGTGGTAAGGATGTCTTACTGCCTGCTACTGCACCTTCTCAGTTGGCTGTACTTAGTTAAATCTGTTGAGCATATCACACTTTGGACAGCAGAGGGGTGTGGGGGCACAGACGGGCCCTTCTGCTCCTAATTTGAGGTCTTTTCACTCGTTGAGATTCAGAACAGTCGGCCGGCTGTGAACGTCTGTCAGCCTGTCTGAGTGTGAGCCGGGGATTTTACCACCCCCATATTCAGCCACACTAATGCTCATTCATGCACTCCACTCCCGCCACAGTTGGTGGTGGTGGGGGGGGGGGGGGTGTAACCTGAGCAGCCCCCAGTTCGGGGGTCTGTTCTGCTGTGGGAGCGTGGGAACCCAGCTCATCTGCTCTGTGCTGCAGGGACTCTCTGTGTGGACCGGACTCAGACTCAAGCTCCCAGGGCCACACTGCTCGTAGTGAACTCGGACGTCAGGGAGCTCGGGACCCTGGACCCTCAGCTCAGGAGCATGCTGCAGTGGGTGGCAGCCTCCTTGGCCGACGTCCCCCAGATCCAGCTGAGTCCTGACAGAGAGCTCCAGCAGGTGATTGCCCTCAGTCCACTCTGAACCACCTCACACTGCTTCCCACTGTGGTGCTAGTTGTTAAGCCAGTTTACTTGAATGAAAGAAGTCATTCTTTCCATGATTGCTGGTTCTAAAGGTTAGCGATCTTCAGTGGGATGCTGGTTTCCACTACAGCTAGCTTTGCTGTGGAGACAAACATCTGATGCAATGGCTGAGTAAGCTGTATAAAATGTTATAGAACAGTGCTTCTCATTAGTAGATACTCTAGACCCCGGTCTTGGCAGAGTAGCATAATGATGCATCTAAATGACAAGTGATAAGCCATGGCCCCCTCCTGAGTGATCACTGTGTGCCCTTTCAGCTCCCAGCAGTGGTCCAACGGCTTCGGGAGAGGAAGTGGAGGGTGGGAGAGCTGCTTCACACGCTGCTGCGCTACTGTGAAGAGAGCCAGACACACAGTCAAGCCCAGGCCAGGGAGGAGGCCCTGCAGGCGGGCAGAGAAGCTCACCGCACCTCCCTCTTTCAGTGGCTCCTGGAGCACGCCTAGCTCCTCTCCTCTCCATGTTTCCTCTCCTCTCTCTCTCTCTTCTCCTTTCCTCTCCTCTCCTCTCCATGTTTCCTCTCCTCTCTCTCTTTTCTCCTTTCCTCTCCTCTCCTCTCCATGTTTCCTCTCCTCTCTCTCTCTACTCCTTTCCTCTCCTCTACTCTCCATGTTTCCTCTCCTCGCCTCTCCATGTTTCCTCTCTCTCTCCTCTCCTCGCCTCTCCATGTTTCCTCTCTCTCTCCTCTCCATGTTTCCTCTCTCTCTCCTCT